>CAIGRL010285397.1:0-15263 GCA_903798325.1 Fraxinus xanthoxyloides
ATATAACTCGAAACCAAAATTATGATGACGTTAAAAAAATGTAAAATAAAGGAAGCCTGTGGACTTCTCTTTCATCGATAACTATATTACAAGGCGGCACAGTTGAGACTCAAAGATTAATGGGATACTAACAACTGTATCTAGACTTTCATTATTACCTGCCATAAGAGAACTAAGTACTATATTACAGTACTAGTGTTAAACCATATCAGCTTCATATTCTACCGTTGGTAAGAAAAAGACTAGATGTCCAGAGTTGCTCTTTCCAAGATTTCAGATTCATTGTCAACTTCTTACAATTTAAGTCTGCATTTACATACCAGCACAGCATGTCGAAAGACATCAATTCTTTACTTAAGATAAGAAAAAACTTTGGATCTTTTCCCATCATGAAAAAATTATAGGATCATTTCATTTTTCATTTGAGCAACAATAAACAGAATGTCTCACAGATACACAAGTTCAAAGACCAGATCACAGCCAAATATCACAGAAATTTTATGGGCACAGCAGCTAAGACGAGAGAAAAAGTTAGTGGTCCATAAGTATTAATTCTCTTTGAATATAACATTCGCGTAAATTGCAAGAAGAAATATGATCAAAGTTATAACCAGGAAACAGAGTTTTCGATGTAACCAGAACAAATTTTTATACAAACAGAAACCAAATTCATTTTCAGATCCACACAACTACGATAGTTGCCTACTTCATTTCTGAAAAATCGCTGGGAAGTCTTGAAATACATATTATTGCAAGTTCTAATTAGAGATTACATGCTCTGTGACAGAATGTGTAAAAGAAAAGCTAACTAATTAGATCCAAACCACATAAATTCAATTTTGTTTTAACCGGATATAGATAAATGCATGATTCTCCAAAATACATCAAATAATCACATAATCACAACAAAATTGCCCAAAATATGTTTGAAGAAGATTGGCAGTACCAGTTTCAATTATCAAGGCAAAATAAGAGTTTTTGCGTTTGTGAAAAGCTCGTAGGCTGAGATAACCGGCTAGGATGAGCAAGAATCCGGTGCCAAGGCCTCCGGCGAGTGAGGCTGTGCTGCCTTTCTTGGCATATCCAATGATCCCACCACACACCAGAATTAGCCCATATGGGATTGTGAAGCAAAAATCATGCATTTTCAACAACTGGGCCTTTGAATAATTATTCAGATTTTCGAAATTTTAGCAAATTTCAGAGCTAAAGTTTCAACAGCGATGATGGCGTGTGTTTCAGTTGGTCAAATGCTCGTGTCACCAACTCCTTTAGCAGTTATCGGGGCCAGAGATATTCGTGAAATGACCAATTTGCCCTTGTCACTAGGCTAAAGATTGGAACTTCGGATGAAGCTCTCCAGGATAATGATGACCAATTCTTTTCACTTATGTTTTTTCACTCTGATTTGAGAAAAGCTGGCTGAAATTTTGTAAGAAATTGTGAATTTCTGTTTATGGCATAAATTTGGCTAAGACTAGAATTTTTACTTAAAGTAAATTGTAAAACAAATTAGTTTTTATCCACTGAAGTTTAGTAACAAGTTAATGTAAAAGTGAGGTAAGAATTACTTTTAAAGTAACTTTTTCACTTAAAATAAATATCAACTTAAAAATGTTGAGAAACATAATTTACTTAAGAAAAATAACTTGTACTTACTTCTAAATTTTGTGACATATGTCATTTGACTTGAATAAGTGCACATGAAAACTTGTAACAAGCATAGCTCATTTGCACTCAGCATGTACCACAAATCCTTTTGCAGCATTTGGACCGCGAAACCGACCAATTCAAATAGAATCGCAACTCCGTGGCTTTAAAATGTCGACATGATTTCAGTTTCTGATGTTTATTTTCTAGCTCGTTTCATTATTAGATTACCTGAAGAGGGTTATGAAATGGGTCGGGCAATTTGCGAAGAAAGCAGCCATCTTTTTGGGGCAAATGCAAACTGAAAGAGGGAGGGATAATTGAGTTGGAACCACAGTTTTGGGAAATGGCGAATTAGGATTCGGTTTTGTTGATTTTGATGTTGAGGAAATGCATAAAATTCGCAAAAACGTTACGATTTTGCCACAAAATTCAGGCTCTATGATGAGCGGAGACATCAACTCCAAGCCAGAATACGAACTGTTTGATAACAAAAGATCAGCTTCTCGAGGTCCCAAAGAAGCTTTTATCAAGTTTAAGATCCGTTTGACTAATTTTATAAAAGTACTTTTAATCAGAAGAGCTTTTAGTGAAACCTGATCTAATATGACATCCTCTAAAAGCACTTTCAGAAGAGAGCAATTTAAAAATTAGTTTCAAAACATATCAACCCCCTGTTTGGTACACATTAAGATTTTTATTTTCATTCTTCTACTCATTTTTAACCACACATTCTCCATCAATATACTATTTCAGAATACATTATTTTCAAAATAATGTAGCTCAAACACAACCAAGATAGTTTCTTCCAAAAACTCTTTTACAAGAAGCAGAAGCAAAAACAAAAGGCATACCAAACGATCTCTTACTATTGAAAAGCATGTAGCTATTAGATCGTTCTATCAATGTTCAACCAACCGAACCAAACGGCAGACATTGAATCTTGATGCTCTATTGGCCTCTGAAGTAGCCATTGGTGATACAAGGGTTTGTTGTAAAAAGGTTTCTTAGAAAGCCATCAGATGGGAGCAATTGAGTACCAAGAGAGTGAACAATTTGAAGCTGTAGCAGCAGGCATTCTCGGTCGGTTCCCGTTCACCTGCTCCCCTCATAGTCAATTAGTTAGCGAAGCATTTTGCAGGCTCATTCCGTCATTGAACATGGTGCTGGAGGATTTCCTCCTGCCTCGGTGCTATTTTCAAGGTGAGGAATTTGATTGTGTTGGATGGAACATGGATAAGATATTACCATATATGGTTACCATATTACAAACGTAGACATGTCTATGAAACAGTTTGGAGCTAATGATCCATAAAAGAAACAAGGTTGTCCCAACTAAGAACAAGTATTTATATATACCTATGGACTGCACCTGATAACACAAAGACGACGTACCCGAGCCCACCAATTTTAAGGTTCCACGAGTATGTTTGTTAGTTCACGACTTCTTTCAGCAAGACACACTGAACCAACCAAAGAGGTTATCCAGACCTGGTCAGACCTCACCGATTCATCATCATCATTCCTATGCCAGCTCCAAAATGCGTGAGTCGAGTTCATTATCCTGAACTCGCCATGACCAAAGCTTGCTTCACGGAAGACAGACCATTCAGGTTGGGGTTCCAAGTACCTTATAATAATTTTATAGTTAAAGAAATGCATAATGAAGAATATAAAGCCAGTAACTTGTACAACTGTTTATAGTTTTTTTTTTGCTCGGCTTTGTAATGCACAGATCTTACTATGAGAAGACTTACTTGCGTGCTAAACCTTCTCGGTTTCCACCGTCACCAATTGTTATGTGGATGGGTCCGCAAGCATCTAATTTACCATTATAAACACGTCTCTGTTGCACAATTAAGTTAATTGGTCAAGTACCTATAGATTCAAAATGATATAGAAGCTACCAACAGTATTGCTTACCGAGCGCTCATAAGCATGCACATGGCCAGCAAACACAACATCCACACCAGCGGCATAAAGCAACGGTTCCATGGATGCCATCATGTCATCACCTTCACACTGATGAGCATGATTGCTATTATACCATGGCACATGGAATACTGCTAGGAGCCAGGGTGTCCTCTCGCGATCCACCTTTGAAAGATCAGCCTACAATTTGAAGTTACATAAACAAATGGTTATATCAGCACGAGAGATCAACTTAAAAATCACACTTCAATGATAGTAAGATGTTACTCCCTTTTCACGATTCAGTTCTATATGCTATTTATTCAATGACAGGTGAACATACTAGTCTATTTGACGATGGGAAAGAGGTTATGATTCTTGGATATTTATTTGCCATAAGAGATGTATGAAATGAAAGCTAAGCAGAAGAAACCCAGACAAACAATTTAGACAGTCTGGAACATAAATGAAGAGCACGCATCATGGAAGTTGGAACTTTGACGAGAATGAGCATCGTTGATAGGTGAGTGTTTTGGCACCAAGTGGAGCACGGTGAAGCGTTCAGGTGTTAGGTGTTCAGTTACTAATTTTTTGGGGCTCAAATAGCAATGGGTAATCAGTAAGGCCTGAGATAGAGAAATACTGGTCTTAGACTAGAAGCAGCAGAAGGCACTGCACGAGTGAAAAATAAATTTCATTGGGAGAGTTAAAAAATCAACCCATGACACAAAGTCATCCACCATTATTCGGTCACCTAAGTATACCTACAGCATTAGTTTCCCAACTCCTGGTGAAGAAACCTAGATGTCATACTTGTTTCTCTAAAGCACACATAATGAATTTATCAAATAAAGCAAAAATATTACAAAAGTACAAACAAATTCAGTAAAGAAAATATTGTGTCAACTGACCTTCAGCCAACTATATTGATCAGAGTACTCGTCATAATCTGTATACGAACCAAGCATGATAACATGAACTCCTGCAACTTCGAATGAATAGTACAGATTTGAACTGGACCCACTCTCGTCAAATGGCATCTTCCATCTCGAATTATAGGATACGAACCCCTTCTTTAAGATTGGTATCTCCTCCTTCTCGTGGTTCCCTTGCGTCACCATCCAGGGTCTTGAACTTGCAAGTGGCTGCACTAGCTCCCCAAACGTGTCCCACCTATGCTGCATGTAATCAGCATACGAGAGGTCTCCAGGAAGCACGTGAACATCATATTTGCACTGTTCTATGTGGTGTATAGTCGACTTAGTCCATCCAGTCTGACCCAAGTCGCCAGCCACTGCAAAAGTAACCGGAAACTGAGATGGCGGGGTTTTGAACTGGAACTCCTGACCATTTCCCCCACATCGATAGAAATAGACAGTATCATCTTCAAGTGGCCCAATGACAGTATGGTGTATCTTTCCCGACTTATACAGAAAGTAATTATAACTAGTACTCTCTCCTTCAGCAATATTGTTGTAGCTTCTCCGTGAAGTTCCATATTCAACAATTGAAGGAGAAGATTTATCACTAGTGATCCACGTGATCCGCATATGTTTATCTCCAGCCAACGAGATGTGAACCTGCAATGGCCATTTGCACGAACTCAATAGCCAGTTCCAGAGAAAAACCTAGTTACGCAATCTTGAAAACAGAAACCATTCTGAAATTATGGAACATTTATGTCAACAATCTCTTAGAGAGTTATTTTTGAAGAATTTGACTCCATGAAAAGTATTCAACACTATGATTCGATCATGAACAACTCCTCCAAGAAATCGAGCATTAATTTAGTGACACAAAGTTTAATCGGGTGATTGATGATGTACCTAAACAGTATGAAGAAATCTTTGACTAATCAGATAATCAATTCAAAGCCAATACAAGTTTCAAGAAAGCCCACTCATAAATAAAAGTAAAAATGGAAAAACAAGAACATGATTCACCTGTTGAGGATGAGAAGAAGTCTTAGTGCTCCATGGGAAGTGCAGCGTTTTACGAGGCGGAGGTCTAACATATTCTGCTCCCGCGCCTACTACTAAAAGCACCGTTAACACAACAATCATCGATTTTGGTTCCCTGTTTTTCATCAAATTTTGTTTCCTGGGAATTGGGAAAAAAAATTTGGAAAAAATAGTCTTCTCGGTAGATTATGCCGTGAGTGGTCTAGGATTTATCTGGTAAAATTGTCTTCATTTGGGGATGGTTTCCTTCAACGGTGATTCGGCGAATCATATTTCAAGATTCCCTTACGTTACTATCGTGGAAGATAAACCAAGAAATGTAAGAATAACTTAATTTTATTTTTATGCTTATTTCTAAAAATTATTAGTATTCACAAAAATTATTAACTGTTTACAAAATCTGTATATTTTTTATATTTTGAAACGAATAAAAGCATACACGAGGCTGATTTTGAATTGTCATTTGAGCACGAATAGTTTCGTTCAATAGAATATTTTTAATGTAGAAAGTCAGTTTTCTATTTTAAAAAGTATATTTTACTATCTAAAGAAGATCTATTGGAAAGTAAAAAATTTTAAATACTATTTACAATATATATATTTATTATTTTTTCTATGCTTTATTTTCACCAATTTTCCTCCAAATCATTATATTATTTTCCTCTATTTTCTTCGTATATACTCCATCCATCCCAATTATATAGGTTGATTCCTTTTTCTCTTGTCCCAAATACATAGACATGTTTCTTAATATAAAATATTTCTTTTGTTCATTTACCAATATATCATTATTAAATTTTCTCCATTTAATATGTCAACTTCTTGAAATCATCTAAATACACATTTCTCATTTCTTGGAAATATGGAATAACTCTCATTTCTTCTTCTTCTTTAAATTTTATTATTATTTCCAACATTAATTTAATTTACATACTGAAAATTAAATAATGATAAATTAGAAAAGATATTGAAAAAAAATAATTTTTCAATGACATTAAAATACAACGAAACAAACAAATATAATTAGGACGGAGTGTGTACCATTTAGTTGGATCAATATACGAAGTGTTGACTATTGAAATATTTAAATGCATTTAATTATACAATCATGGTTGGTGCACATCAAATTTTACACCATCACGTAACAATATACAATTGGACAATTTAAAAAATAAAAAATAAAAATTAACTAATAATTTGTTGGCATCAATGATGACATCGAGCATTGTGGAGGAAAAAAATGGTGTACAAATAACATTACCTTAATAATAAAGACACTTCAAAATATTAATTTGAATAATTTCTTTAAACATAATTTAAAATTTTTAAGGACGGATTCTCTAAAATAGAGCATTTCACTTTTTGAAAATGTTCTAATCACCATCTACAATCACTTGGAAAAACTACGAACATAAGATGAAAACCAAGTTTTAATTGAGTGAACTAGCCAAAACCTTACATTAAAACCCGACTTGTGATTTATAACCACTTGTCCTCACAATCGGAACCAAGTAAATTCTAGCACCTAATTGTTACAATCCACAAAAATTTTGGCTTTTCGATTTCTGTAAAGCTGAGACCTAAAAAAGCTACCTTAGATCCGCTTATTCTAAAAGCTCTTCTAAGATTAGACAAAACACTTTCAAAAATCATATAAACAGGTTTAAATTAGCTTTTGACTTTTCAAAAGTCCTGTCAAACAAGCCCTATAACCATTGTGAGAAGCCACCAACCATTCCCAGCTTATACAAGGGTCGCCCTTGAGGTGCCACAAGGGAGAACCATATTATCTTTCAATTTTTTCTCACTTCTGGGCATTCGAATAAAAAACTCAAGCCATGAACTTCAAATCTCAAAAACTCAAGACACCAAAAAAGCAAACATTTAATCATAGTAATATGCAATCAAAATTCAACACTCCAAAAACCTCTGAAAGCTAAAATTGGAAAATGTAAACAGAATCCACAGTAATATGGTCTAGTACACAAACCAAACTCAGTAACATTATCAACCAGTTAAGCTAGCTGTATAAATCGATGAAGCTAAACAGGGATGCATCCAAGGTAATTCGCACAGCTCCAAGAATTCCTATGCAGAGCAGATCACTGAAAAAAATTACAGCATGTAATCAGAATCCTCCAGCACAATGACATTAAAAGAGAGAAGAAACGAGGCAAAAGTGATCCATTCACTACTACTGAGCCAGGAATTCAATGCAGAAACAAGCTCTCAGTGTCAAATATGCTAGGAAAATACGGTTGCACTGTGTACCAGCAAAAATAAAATAAAATCATATCCACCCTTTGTTTAAGAAAATAATTTATAGTTACTCAGAAGATCAAGCCACCACTAAGCAAATCAGAATCTTAATCCTGCCCACAGAAGCTACAGGTATCAGAATTTACCATTGGGAGTAATCACATTCCTTTGGATTAACCACGATTTTAGACACGTTGATATTTTAATCTTTCGATTTGTCACATACAAATCAAGTGAATGTAAACATTGCATAGAGAAAAAAATTAATTTGTGATGGAATAATACCTAATGTGGCTGTTGATAATTTGCATATCCCGCGCCTCCATAGTACATGTTTGGATCTTGAGGTGGAGCATAGCTACCATATGCTTCGTACCCCCCTTGTGTGTAACCATAATATGAACCACCACCCAATTGGGTCTGATCCGACTGAGACAAAATTGAAATAAGAATACAAGTTGCACAAATGGTAAGCTAGAACTACAAAGTATAGTTATGACCCAAACCTGTCTGTTCGAAGGACTACGTCCCCATGAAAGGCGAATACTTTGCCCACCTAATTGGGTACCATTCAAGCTTGATAGAGCTTGCTCAGCAGATGGGCTGGAGCACAACATGGCAAAGAATAATATATAATCAAACCACAAAACTTGCAAGACTATATTACACCACAGGCATGTGCATGCTTACCGATTAGCAAACTGGACAAACCCGCAACGCTTTCCTATTGGTATTTTTACATGGACTAGTTCACCATATGGGGAAAAGACTTGCTTCAAATGGTCATCCGTAACGTTGGGGTCTAGACCACCAACAAATATCTGCACTTGTGACACGAATTGAAGGGTCACTACTATAAAGGTGAGGAAATATATAATACAAACATCAAAAAAACTACGCACTGTGGTGTTATTTGGATCGCTGTCGCCCTGATTTCCTTGAATATTCTGGAAAGAAACTGCAAATGATATATGAATGTGAAGAAGGCCGGCAAGAGATCTTTAAGGAATCATTAAGGAAACCCAAACCAGGATAGAACCCTGATAGTAATGTGAAAGCACCAATTCTTGAAAAAAAAAAAAAATACATGTATCTGGTCACCTTAGCCAGGGGGCATCACATTTAACAGGAGTAAATCAGTGCCCCACATCCCCACCGCCACAAAAAACCAAAAAAAAAAACGAGAGAACTTTGTTCACCAAGCATAAAGTAGTTTCGCCTACCTCAGAAAAGGAAAATGGTCCAAAAAACCTCATTACACGTGTGTGATAAAACATTTTAATAAAATTTCTCTCACCCAAGAAAGAAATGTGACCGCTTTAACTCCCTCATGCAGGGGACAGGGTGTTTACAATCACAACAGAGAATGTCAAAGAATTTAATAGCGAAAGTGAGGACCTCAAATATGATTGAACAATAACATGGAGGGACACCATGTAAAGTCGAACAGTATTGCACATCTAAGAATTCGATAACCATGGCACATTCTGTAATATTGCAAGTGTGCAAACCATGCACCTTAAGTTCGTTTTTTTGTGACTGTGTACATGGCCTCTAGTGAGGTTCTCCAAAAATGCACGCCTAGAGCAACAGATTCTTTTTACCTTAGATTACTGGATACAACATACAGACATGACACCATTGCCTGAAATTATGCTCCACCATGGTCAAAATAGGTGTAGAGGATCACAAAATCCATGATATCCAATGAATAAGAGACTTACATCGGGCTCTCAACAGCAGCAAATATTACTCCACCAGCCTCAAATGAGTGGCAAATGTTAATCTACACTTATAATATATAAAAGAGATCCATATATTTATCAATTCCATTGAATTTATGGACCCAGACCTCTCTTATGGGATACGTATCAGCAAAATTAATTCTTCCTGTCTGAGAAAAGGTTGAAGATTGTACTCCAAAATGTTCAAGACAACTTTCACATTTTCTCCTAAAGAAATGATGTTGAAATTTCTTAATACATGAATTAATTATATTAGAAACATACATAATTATTGCAAAATCTGGAGTCCCATCCTTCACTACCTTCAAAAAAGAGTATCGTCAAAGCTTCCAGTGTCGAGTAAGGCTATTAGATGTTCTCATACTTAAAAAAATTCTTCAGTTTTTAAAATGTCATGTGAATCAGCACTTTACTTCACGTTACCACGACCTCTTAGAATCAAGCCAACAGGCAAATGGCTGCACGAATCCTCTTCGTGATCAAACGAAGATCAATGAAAATAGGTGAGAAATTGACCTGGTGATTTGCCGACCCAAAATGAGATGTTTGTTACGAATGGAGTCAATATAATTTCTTATGGTCAAGAGCGAGCCAGAAGCAAATAAGTTTCTTTCTCTAGTGCTTGAATAAATAAAAAGTCAATCACAAAGCTGATTTGCTCACACAATTCAGCCGTAGGCGTGATTGAACGAGGCTGCGGTAACAACAGCAGTGTTGATTTGTGTGGCTATCAACAATATTTTTTTAGTAGTTGACGGCTTCCACTGGAGTCGGAGAGCTCTTGGTTTTGGAAAGACCGATGATTCATCCATGTGCTTCTCACGAGTGGTAGTATTGACTTCTCCCAATCCTCACGTGGCTTTCAGATTGGTTTCTTTAAGTATAACAAATAATTATGGGCTTTTTCCATTCCAATAGATGCTGTTGAGACTAGGTCCTTGCAAAGGCCTTTCAATATGGGATCATCCAGATCCAGGTAGAGGATAGATAGAACAAAAGGGTAGAGGAAGAGAAAAACTATTTAAGACAACTTTTGGCTACAAGCCCTTCTACTGTAATTAAGCCAATTGCACAAATGACTTGATAACTATGATAGTAGTGGAGAGATCTCTAACTGATAGAAATACTGCTTTAGAAGGAGAAAAACAGTAAAATACTACAGGATGAGAGCAAGTAGCATATTTTAACGAAAAGCTTTCACTCATCACTGAAGAAAGGAAAGGCTGGTTGAGAGACTAGGCCAACTTATTCTTGCTTTCATACCATGGTTGAATAGTTAGGCTAAAGAAGGAATTATGTATTAGATATTAGGGATGAGAAAACACCATTCAGCACAGGCTTTCTAAAGCCTTTGTGAAGATCTTGATCTTACTAGTGATATGATGGACAAAAAATCATTGCAAGTTGCCAAAGAATTAGTTCCATGTAGTTGGCTCCAATTAAGCAATTTCAGCAATCCAAGTGGATGGTGGAATGAGTTCCTTCTTCACCAACTTGCTTGCATTGCTGGCTTTCATTAGCCAAAGGGATTAGATAAGGTTACTGCCCTTTCACCAGGAAACTGCATCCAGACAAGGATGGATTAACTTCCAAAGGATTCATGAATGAATTGGAAAAGCCAACAGAAAGGTTTGCATTCGATTTTACTTTCATAGAGAGCAAAGGGAACCTGCAAGAACTTCACAACGTGCACCACCTAAACGACCCAACAGGTAGAGAACGAAATTTGAGAGAGAAGCAAGGTATGCCCAACTTATGTAGCACAATTTTTCCTAGAGGCTGATTATTGATGCAGAATAACTATTAAAAGTGAATAGTTTCAAAATAAGGACTTTACTAACCACATATTGCTTACATTCCAGGTGACCAATGGAATTATAAAGAACCTAAAAGGCCACTTCTAATATTTGGAAATCATTATAATAAGAATTGGAATATTCTATAAGTTCCCAGAAGGTGTTAGAGAGCTGTCAAAGTTCATAATGTCAACAGCTGAATAATACTTCCACTTAAGCCCCAGATCACTATAGTTATATAATTGAAAAGAAAGCTTCTCACGTAATGAATATACTAAAAAAAATACTTGTAAATTCGTTAAAGAAAATATTTCTTTAAAAATCTATTACAGGCTATTAAAAATAGGGAAAGAAAACAAAGTTGCTTGACTTTGGGGAAATACAAAACCAAAGCCACATCTCAAAACTGTCTATTGACTTCATAAATACAATCATCTATATCCATTCCTAAAGTTAAATTTTGAAGAGGTCTCCTAGAAGGCATTTGGGAAATGAATAAAAATTGCAAGAGGAAATTGATGTAACAGAATGCCCACAGAAGTGGACTAACATCAACAAGAAAAGTAGAGGCAACGGAATGTAATCTCCAAAGAAAATGAATTTTAATTTAATTGACTTGTAACTTAAAGAATACGGAACTGGAATTAAGTGAATCGCAGCATAAGAAACGCTACAAAGAAAAGATAAAAAGGAATCTTATCGCCAAAACAAGTTAACTGACCTAAAAGGAGGCCACGCATTAAAGGGGAACCATTTCAGCTGAAATCATCCAGGCCCCCGTAAATGAGAGCCTCTTTGTTTCCTGCTGTGAGACAACATGAGTTTTATAAGTTTTTTTAAGTCTCAACAGAACTACAGTGCCCAAGTTTAGAAAAAGTACAGGAAGGAAATGACTTGGTAAACTCCGGTTTATCTTCAAGACCACATCTATATGATCGATAAAATATAAAAACGCCATAAATAAACTCCAGAAGCACATCAAGGATGGGGTAACAACTTCACCAACTCGTGTTTTGGAATTTTTCTACAGCACGCACCAAACAGCTTGAAAAAATAAAACAAGCAAGTTGAAGAGGTAGATCAACATAAATTATTGCCATAGGGATGTGGGAGGAACTACTTAAAAAAATACCTTTCTGAGTAGTAGTAGTAGTAGTAGTCATTGGTGTTCTGTTAGCAGCAGGGCCAATTCTCATGGGCCTAGTAGAACAGGGAATACCATTCATTTCGGTCATGGCCCGCTGTTGTTCACCCTCATCCCCAAATTTAACGAATCCATAACCTTTGGAACGTCCAGTGTTCCTATCAGTAACAACTTTTGCACCCTTGACTGATGAGTACACACTAGAAAATGTCTCTTGTAGGAGATAATCAGTAACATCAGGAGCCAAATCGCCAACAAATATAGTGTAGTCAGGAGTGTCATCTGAGCGCCTTTGACCAGATCCAGGAGAAGCCCAATTCAGGCGGAAAGTTTGCTCAGAATTTGGCATCAGAGCGCCATTATAAGTTTGTAAAATATTTTCAGCAGCAGCATTAGTTCTGAATTCCAGAAACCCGTAATGCTCAGACTGACCAGTTTGCTTGTTACGGATTACCTTTGCAGATACGAGCTGAACATAGAAACAGAACAACAGATAAACCACAATAGATAAACAACTAAATTGTTTAAACAAGGGATGGAATAATAAAATTCATAATGCTAAGAAGAATGCCAAGTCCTACTCCCACCCCCAAAATAAAAAACATTTTCCTCGTTGATTATTGATGGTCAACTATATAACATGTACACAGTGTACCAAACCGAACAGTTTTACATAGACAAAGAAGCAAATTATGTTTGATGAGTTACCAAAACTTTGTCTAATAAGATTCATTATCTACTCACGTTATTCAATAAGCAAAATATTTTCTTTCCATTCATACAACTAAGAGTGAGAAAAAGATTCAGGACAAAGTGCATAAATTGATCAAAAAAATACCCATGTTGAGAAAAGAAAATAATAAAAAAATACAAAATTTTATCAAAAAATATATACCTCGCCAGTATGGTAGAAGCAAGTGGTGAGATAATTCTCGTCCATCCAGTATTGAAGGTCCCCGATCCACAGCGACCGAAGCTCGTCGGATCCACCAGAGGCCACTGCAGGAGCAGAAACGTTTGCTGGCGCGACTCCGTACTGCTGTTGCTGTTGGAATGGTGGTTGCTGGGCCCATGGTTGCGGAGCTTGCGGCGGCATCATCATCCATTGCTGAGGCGGGTACTGGTGTTGCTGGTGCTGCTGTTGCTGATCCATAGCCATTGGTGGTGGGACAGCTCCTCCGGGTTGTTGCATCATTGTGAACTGAAACTGAAATTCCTTAACCCTAATTAAAAAAAAAAAATTGGGAAACTCGGTGAGGAAAATTATAATTAAAGGGAGAAAAAAAAAATACGAGATCTAGGATACCCTAATTCGATAGGGTTTGAAGAAATTGAAGGGACAGAACCAGTCGAGGTGAAGGGGCCTTATACTCGGGAAATTGATAGAGTCGCGGTGCTCTGCGAATGAAAACGCGACTTTGCTTTGCGTAAACGCGACTTTGATTAATCGAGTTGTTCCCACGGCATTCCGTTTTATTCATAATCAGTGATTACAACAGTACATGACATGACATGTGACATAATACTATTAAAAATTATTCATCTTTCTAAATTATTAAAATTATGTCACGTAAGATGTTATATAAAATGACTATTGTAATCGATAAAAATTATTGATTTCAAAAATAGCCAAGCATGTTCAATTTTCTCCAGAGACGAAGAAAAACTTATTTTATTTATTTTCGAAGATGTATGTGCTTATAAGAGGGGCGGACTGAGGGGACATACATCTCTTTGAAAATGAAGAATTTTTATAAGTCTAGGCATGGGAAAATTAGCCCGCATACCTCTTTTTCTCAAAAAAACTCAAAATATTTCCTCTTTTTAATGTAATTAATTTTTAACCTACTTAATAAAAGTGCTTAACGAACGACACATCTTTATATTATATAAATAATTAACATACCATACTATTAATTCAAATACTCATTAACTCTAATCCTCCCAACATCTACCATTTCGACCTCCCACCATTTCTGAAGGGCGAAGGCTTTGCTTTCATGTTACACAACAACCATTGTGTGCGGCGTGCCTCAGTCATCACCTTCTCCATCGACGTCATATCTAGATGGAAACTCTAGGGGTTAAATGTTACAACAAATTTTGCTTTGGACTTCATCTTCTTTTACGAAAGCAACGCCAACTTATCAAACTTCAAGTACTCTAGGATTCCAAAGAAAATGCTTACAACGGAGAATGTATTTTTGCATTTAGGGCATCTCCTATGCCATCCCCAAAACACTATTTTGTTTATGGTGCGAACCCACTCCAGCCACCCACCATGCCTTGCACCATTCAAGCATAAACGAATATGGTGCAACACTATTCATTTACGACATTTTGGTATTGAACAAAAGAAAAAATCACTTTATGTCCCTTTTTTATACAATAAATTTAAATTCTTAATTTAATTATTATTATTATTATTATTATTATTATTATTATTATTATTATTATTATTATTATTATGTACATTGTGATAAAAAAAAATTATTATTATTATTATTATTATTATTATTATTATGTACATTGTGTTACATTTGTATCATGTAATCGATAATAATTAAGCATTAAATTAAAATAAAAGTACTCAATAAATTTTAAAAAGTAACAAACACGATTATTTAAAATCATGATATTTTTATTAAGCCCTGTTTGACCACCGCTATAATGCCCCTTTTTTTTTATGAACACTGAATTTTAGAATAGTGAATTTTGTGAGAATGTGTGATTGGAAAGCATGAAAAAAATGAGACTTACATGCAAAATATTTTATTATAAGAATGTGTAGTTAAAA
>CAIGRL010285458.1:0-10235 GCA_903798325.1 Fraxinus xanthoxyloides
TTTCTGTGGTGTTGGTGTTGGTGTTGGCGACGAAGACAACGATGGTGTTATGTTGGTGGTGGTCACAAATGATTCATTGATTGTACAAATTAATTAATTGTGACCAATAAAAGTAATATGTGACATATAATTTGATATTTTGTGACTATAAAATAAGTCACGTAACTTATAAATTTCGTGATTTGTGACCGATGAACAAATTGTGACTTTTAAAATTTTAATTTGTGACCACTGAACGAACTGTGATTTATAAAAATTTTGAATCGTGACCTTAAAAGTTTTGATTTGTGACCAAATTATATAGATCCGCGACATTTATATATTTATTAATAAAACATACAATTAATTAAATAAGTCAAAAATAAATTTTAATAAAAAACCTGATTTTTGAAATTTAATACATTTATCCTTAATTTTGAAATGCTGATACTTAAAAACCTGATTTATGTATTGTTCCCTTCTTAAAATATACATCTTTTTTTTTTTTTTTTTGGTTTAAATTAATAATTAGTAATTAACACCTGAAATTTGAATTTTAAAGGTTACCTAGAACCCTACAATTAAAGAGTAGTTTTCATAAGTAAGGGAATTAAGTTTAAAGTAACCACCTCAAGACCAGGTCGTGCTAGCTTTTCACGAGTTGGTTTACACCTCTAGAATTGGAAGTAAAATTTCAAATTTTAAAAATTGGGAATACCTAGAAAGTGAAATGAAATGTTGAATTGGAGTGTGATGGTGACAAATGATTCTAGGGAATATGATAAAGGAAATGGTGATGGTATTCCAATCTTCTAATGTGATTGAATGTATCTTTTAGTACGCATTAATGTGGGGTTCGTGTTTCACCTACTCTAACAAGTTCCTTTTGCTTTATTTATTTGTTCTATATTCGCTCTACAACAATACCTTCTATCCATTTCACTCCTTTTATTGGCTTTTACATTTCCACCACACATTTATAAAAGAAATCACATTGATGTATGACCTTAAATATTATTTATTTATTATTACAATTAGTTGAATGTACTCAATCTCTTCAAAGAATTTCTAAACAAGTGGAATTTAATATCTTAGCCAATGTTTAGTACAAATTAAAATTTTCATTCTCATTTTTCTACTCATTTTCAACCACATTTTTCAATAAAATAATATTTTTCATTACATTAATAATTTTTTCTTCTTTTTCAACCACACATTCTTTATTAATCTATTATTCTACAATACATTATTCCAAAATAATGTGGCTCAAACACACCCTTAGTATTACCTGCTTATTTTTCACACTTCATTTTCCCTTTTTTTTTTTTTTATGTATTGGTCAAGATTCCTACGTCAACAAAATAAATAAATAAATAAAAAATACAAATTATTAGACATATCCAATTTTTGGCTGATCTATGATTTTTTAATTTTTTTTTTCAAGATTTTCAATAAATAATGAGCGAAAAAACTCGTATCTTGTACGAGAGACAGTTTTCAGGATCCAATGAGAAGTGTCCTGACCGCTAATTGCTACTCGCTGTTTGTAGCATGTTCGGCTAAGCTTGTAAGTAGCTTACGTCGGTCATCCAAGGCAAAAAAGAAAAACCCAAATAAGCTACTTATAAGTTTAGACAGGATGCGCCAAGTGCTTGGGATGATCAAGGTTCTACGGAATCTCGATTGAAGAGGACACATTTTGAGTATATTTCACTAAATTTTTGAGATTCTTGGATGCTTGTGATGGTCAAAGTTCTACGGGATCTCGATTGAAGAGGACACTTTCGAGTATATTTCACTAAATTTTTAAGATTCTTAGAAGGCATCGTAGTCTAAGATTTGAAGAAATTAAGCGACACCAAAAGTGAATAGATTCAAAATGAATCAAGTCGCAAGAATTTAGTGTACATAGGGCCGTAGATAGGGGCTACTCTACTCCACTTTCGGCTGAGATCAAATAGCTTTTAAATTATCTGTTCTAGAAATGCTGACTTCTTTCCAAACAGATATTTATGATCATCCAATGAAAATGTGTCCTTTGGACATTGAAAATTTACGATAGTCCTTTGTCGAGAATCTTATCTAACAACTATGATTATATGTCCTTAGATCATTTAAAACGTCACACCATCTAAATGTAAGATCGAGCTGAACTACGCGCTTAAGAATGAGTCCATATTTGGTTCCAAAGACGACCAAGTGGTCCCACTAAGCTCGTGTTGTAACCACACGACACTTAGTAAGTAGTCGTTGGACTATCTCCTATGTGGTACCATAATTCAGAGGGAATAATTCATGGATCAGACTTTAACTGTCATCAAATCAATATTCAGGCCATAAGTTTAAAAATTGTAAAAATTAGATATTTATAAATTAATTAAATATATTAAAATAACAATTATACAATTCATGATTACATATTCATATTTTGGGTCACAACTTATTTATTAGTCATATTTTATCAAATTAATTGGTCACAAATTATTTCTCGATTACAAATCAAAAAATTTATAGGTCATAAATTATTTTACGATCACAAATTAAAATTTTCATAGGTCACAAATCAAAAAATTAATAAGTCACATGTCACGAATCTCAAATATTATGAGTCGCAACTTATTACTTAGTCACAAATTATCAAATTATCGATCACAAATTAATAATTTTTTAGGTCACATGTAATTTCATGATCACAAATTATCTTTTTCATTAGTCACATATTTCTTATTGGTCACATATTAACCAACTTAATGGCCACAATGACCAAATAATTGGTGACCACTACCAACACTTGCGACCTCCTACTGTACACCGCATCCGGCCCCGCTGACACTACTGTCACCAAGACCACCACAACCTCACGACAACTTGTAGGAACACCGTAATTTCCATCTCAAACAAACCACCACTGCTTCACCACTCCCACACCCACCCCCTCCTCATCCTCACCACCACAACTACCAACAAACTACCTTTTTCAACTATAAAACCACCACAACACAAAACACTATCACCACGAAAATCGTCACCACACAAAACACAACCACCCCAACCGCCGATCCACCACCAAAAAAATCGTCACCACACAAAACACCACCCAATCTCTAGTATTTCACTTGGGAAGAGTCGTCGGAGTGAGTGGGTAGAAGTAGCCATGTCAACGAGCTGAGCCACGAGTAGAAAAAAAGCTCGGGCTCGAGCTGAGCAGAGCAAAGCCCGGCAAAAAAAATGAGACTCTGCCCAAGCCTTAGTGAGCCGAGCCGAGGCAATCCCGGGCCGAGCTAACTCATTTTTTTAATGTTAAATCCACATTTTTTACTTAAAGAATTTAAAATTTGACGACTTATACTTACTATAAATTAAATAAAAAAGCTCGAGCTCGACTTGAGCTTTTTTTAGCCCAAGCCAAGCAAAGTCGGACCAATTAGGCTCAGCCTGAGCCACCGAGCTGGGCCTAGCTCAAACATTTTTCGAGTTGAGCCCGAGCCGGCAAGCTTTTTTGCCATCCCTAAGTGAAAGCGGATAGTCATTTCACCACTGCAAGTCGCGACGATTCTTGCTCCTTCTGGCCGGTAATTTACACTCATTCTAGGTGAAATGGATTGAAGGTGGTGATGGGGCTGGCGACGACGGCGGTGACAGAAATGTGAGGAGTTCGTGATTGAAGCTTCTGTCACATCGCGCACACTCATTTTACCGTCGCAACTCACTGCGATTCACGCTCCTTCTGGTCGGCGAAATGGATTGAAGGTGGTGATGTGACTGGGCGATGACGGTGGATGACACTGAAGAAAAGGTGAGGAGTTCGTGATTGAAAGAGACGATGTGAGAAAATTTAAGATCGTCGTACTCGGAGAAAATTTCAGATTACTGCACACTGAGCACCGCTCCCTGCCACCAGATACCGCTTCCGAATGCCGCTACCGCCTGTAAAGAGGAAGTGAGGGAGTGACTAGTGAAACACAAAAGAGACTGTGAGGAACGAATAAGAGAGATTGTGATTTTGGGTCAATATAATTCAATTAATAGCATTATTCATGATTTAGGGGTAATAATTCAATTAATACATAAATTTTGATTAAATAAACTTCAGATCTGATTTTTGAATTTGAAAAACTAAATGCCTATTTTTCTGTAATTTTCTCAAACTCAGATGATTGCTGTTGACCCCGAAAAATGGCTCGACACGTGGCCAACATAATAAGTCTTGACGTGAGATCCTTCCTGCACACGATAGCATGTTGTTAGTTACTTGTGACCTTTTTCGGTGGGGGTGGAAGCAGCAACGAGCGCTCCGATAGTCAAGTCAATATTTTGATCAACTGGATCTTAGTTTCTGACCGTGAAGTAGTCCCCGAAACATGTATAAGGAAAAGCGTAAATATAGTAAAGCTAAGTGTGTTACCAAAAATTTTGTGGAATCCTTTTCTCATCATAGGGTGGGGGTATTTATACTTGGAAAGGGAAAATGAGAACAGTTGGATAGCCAGACACGTGGCTTCAGATCCTGAAGGGGATCGTCCTGTCATATGCGCCAACCCGTCACTCCATAGGTTGGCCGTCATTAATTGTCTGATAAAAGTAGCCGAGTTGACCGTTTGGAAACTGTCATACGTCCCATCAATCAATCAAGGATTTGACTTTGGAAATATCTTCTTTCAAGGGATCGTTGTAGAGGCTTAGTGTGGCAGATTCGTGAGGTGTCGTAGTGGGTGCAGAGTGCGGGCCTTTACATCTATTGTGATTTATGGATGAGTTCGGCTATATTGTCAAGGGTACGTTATTCAGTTTGAAACATCGGAATCAGTTCGTCGATCAGTTCGTCCAACGCAAATTTGGTGCGTCCACCACGTGGCGGTGTGGGACCGGCTCGCCTGACACGTGGCGGATGAAGTGACGGGTCTCAATAGGCCTATAACAATAGTCCCACAAGTACATTGTGTGGATATTTATTTAGTATAAGGACTTCAGTTTATTTTAGTGGGACGTGAAAAGAGGTCAAGTGCGCAAAAAAGGCGTCCTGAGCGAAGCAACTCTAAGGAGAGTTGTTGTAACGCTGAGTCTTGATTTGGACGAAGCAATATGAGTTCGCAACTCTAAGGAGAGTTGTTGCAACACTGAGTCCTGACTTGGACGAAGCGATATGATTTGGCAACTCAGAGGAGAGTTGTTGCAATGCTGAGTCCTGACTAGACGAAGCGATATGATTTGGCAACTCCGAGGAGAGTTGTTGCAACGCTGAGTCCTGACTTGGACGAAGCAATATGATTTGGCAACTCTGAGGAGAGTCATTGCAATGCTGAGTCCTGACTTGGATGAAGCGATAGGTGTTGAAGAGAGTTTTTACAATGTTGAATCCTGATCCGGTTGAGGTGAGGAGGGTTGAAGAGACAGCCTTGGGTTGTGTACTAATGATTTGAAAGCTTTCGCGTCTTTCCAAGGCAATCATGGGAGAGGCGTTGCTTGCTTCCAAGGCATGCCTCTCTTTCCATAAATGGTAATCAAGACAACGCGTTTAGGCTGCACGTGAGGTACACTACTCCATCAAAACCTTTGATTCGTGTGACTCTTGGTTTCAACGGCCAATCAAGAGCCCTGGGTTTGGATGGCCCAAATGTGTCTTGAGAAGATTTAATGGCTGGGGCGAATCTTGAAATACCTATATAAGGCCCAAACCCCTTATTTTGTCACTTTTTACTTTTAGGAAAATCTTCTAAACTCTCTTAAAGCTTTTACTCCCTGTTTCTGTTGTTTCTTCTCCAATGAGCAAGACTGCAGCTCTGGCGTGTCAATTGAAAATTCCGGCAACTTTCCTTTAAACCACCAAACTTAGGTAACGTTCGTCTCTAGTTCTCCATTTTCCTTTTGAAATACTTAAAAACTTCTGAGATGGCCACTACTAAGTCTCTTAGCACGACAATGAGTGAGGAGAAGCTAAGTGATGGGAGTTTTACAATTAGGGAGGCCATAGTCGTCACCCCGGACAACCTAGGTAGGGCCATCAAGGCTGGAGAGAATATCTAGAGATGCCCAACTTTTCCCGAAGATACTTCTGTCCAGTGGGGGGCCTCCATATACCCATCTAAGGCCACTTCCGAAGTTTAGAGAAGTGTAGGAGAGTTTTTAGGATATTGGATAGTGTAGAGCTGATTCTTCCCGACTCGAGTGACAGTGCCTGCTATCCAGGCTAGGATGCATGGCCGTGAGTGAGAACCTCTTTAGAGCCGGCCTTAGACTCCTCTTCCACCCCTTTTTTAGATTAGTTCTTCGTTCTTACGGACTAGCCTCGACCCAGCTCAATCCGAACTCCTGGTCCAAAATGGTGGGGTCGGGGATGCTCGGCGTCAAGCCAACTTAGGGATAGATATACTCTTTAGTGTGTTCCA
The DNA here is from genome assembly GCA_903798325.1 of Fraxinus xanthoxyloides. NCBI lineage: Eukaryota > Viridiplantae > Streptophyta > Magnoliopsida > Lamiales > Oleaceae > Fraxinus > Fraxinus xanthoxyloides. Next base: position 6,366 of record CAIGRL010285458.1, read on the forward strand.
TTCTTTTTACTTTCCGAAGAGTATGGCCGAAGGGGAAAAGAGTAAGGGGTGGTATTACTTGTCCCCTTGGGAGTCCCATTCTCCATTTGTGGTCGGCCCTACCCACCTCGATCAAGGGATAGCGAAACTTTTGGTCTGGGCGACTGAGAGATGGGATACAATGGAGAATGATCCCATAGCTCTCCTTACCGTTCCCACCTCATACTCCACACCCAGTAAGTTCATTTCCCTGAATTGATTTAACTTAATCAAGCTTCATATGTTTTTAATATTTTTGTCACTTTTGCAGGCTCTCTTCCGAGGTGTGAGATATCCAAAGAGGAATGGGATATCATCACCCAGCTTTAACATCAGCATCACCAAGAGAGGAGCTACAATAAGCTGATTGATAAAAACACTAGCTTCACTCTACACAGACTAAGGCTAGCAGAGGTGAGGTATATGTTCTGTTCTCCTGTAAACATCTCTTCCTATCCAAAAATACTAATTGTTTTTGTTTTATAGGCAACTTTTTGAAGAAGAAGCCTTTGAGGCCCGACTTCGCTACGATCCGCAATAGCGTTGTCAATGCGAAAATACTTAAGACCATCTCGGTCGCATATAAAAAGCAATCTGAGAGGCCACTCTCCCTGAGCAAGAGCCAGCAGCCTACCGTAGAGGATGTAGCGGAGGACGACGCCTCTTTCATAAAAAAGAAGTAAGTCGGCCCATCAAGGGCTTCTTCTTCGACAACGGTGGCCAAACTTCCTTCCCCTCCTCTTGTCCCATCCGGGGTGCCAATTGCTACCCCATTTGAGCTTCCAAAGGCCGTTGTGCCTATTACTATCGTTCCAGCTAAAGGGCTGACAACAAGAGGCTGAAGAGGTCTATTAGCACCCAGGCACAGGGCATAGCTGCTGATTTCCTGGTGAGTAAGGAAGACAACCTCCCCGAGGCAGTATTGGAGATGCTACTCTTGAGGTCGCCTCGTCATTCAAGTCCATAATAAGTATTGGACCGAGGACTGGCAAGATCATATCGCCTCGTCTGAGGTAGAAGATTTTCTAGCCGCCAATAACGTTTGTGTTGCTAGGGTGTTAAGTATTGGTGTAACGACTGAGGACTTAGCCCAAGGCCTGCGAAAGAAGAAAGAAGAATTGGAGCAAAGGCTGAAGGTCTCGAAAAAGTGGGAGGAGGAGGCAAAGAAGGCTAAAAAGGCGGCTGAGGTGGTCAAAGAAACAATGACTTAGGCCGAGGTGAAACTTGACTCCGTTGAGATACTAGTAAATCAGTTGAAGAATGAGATGTATAGTCAATTTACCAAGTGGCCGCACTTAAAAAGAGAATCGACTAGTCCAATGACCATCGGCGAAGAGGTCAACAAGGAAAAAACAAAACTTAGGATGCTTTTCGAAGCTCAAGTAGAAGAGATTGAATCTCTTAAGGCTGAAGCGAAGAAAGTAGGGGAGGCAGCAGTCCAGAACTATATAGACAACTTCGAAAAAACTAAAGAGTATGACGGCTTCGCCAACTACAAGGCTTTTTGGAGTGCCCAGGAGATGATGTCTTACCTGCGAGAAATGCATCCGGAGCTCAATATCACTTTTTTGGAAGATGAGTTTGACGGCCCCACAGGAGGTTGGCCATAGATGGAGGAGGAGGCCCCTCAAGAAGAAGTAGGGGTAGGGGCAATAATAAATGTAGACCCTTAGTCTTGTATATTATTCTATTCTTGTAATGGCTTCGGCCTATCTTGTGGTTAGTGAAATTTATTTTCTTCCAAGTGTTGTCACTTCGTTCCAATTGTGCAGACTAAACAAGCAACACTTCGCCTTAAACTTAATCTTCTTAAGAGAATGGAAGAAACAAATGAACTATAAGTGTAAACACTTTGGATAACCTCAACCACTTAAGAAAATGGAAGAAGCAAATGATCTACAAGTGTAAACACTTCGGATAACCTCAACCACTAAAGAAAATGTAAGAAGTAAATGAAATGTAAGTGTAATCACTTCGGATAACCCTCAACCACTTAAGAAAATGGAAGAAGCAAATGAACTGCAAGTGTAAATACTTCGGATAACCTCAACCACCTAAGAAAATGGAAGAAGCATATGAATTGCCAAGTGTAAACACTTCGGATAACCTCAACTACTTAAGAAAATGGAAAAAGTAAATGAATGTAAGTTTAATCACTTCATCAAAGGCGGCACCCACACCTCCTTTGACGAAGTGAGTCTTCTCGCTCGAGGTGGCCCTCTGGGGGCGTTCGCACCTTAGCAAGACTGTTAATGTGTGAGAACATGATCTCTTCCGTCAGAAGTAGCACCCGCACCACCTCTGCAGGGGCAAATCTCATTCGTTGAGGTAATATCTTAGGGCGTGCTCACCTCGGCAAGGTTGTCAATGTGTGAGAACACAAGATGTTCCGTCAGAAGCGGCACCCATACTAGCTCTACCGAGGTATATTTCTTTGATTGAGGTGACACCTTAAGGCGTTCACACCTTGACAAGACTGTTAATGTGTGAGAACACGATCTGTTCACCTGTGACAAAGTAGATTTCCTTGGTTGAGGTGACACCTTAGGGCGTTCTCACCTCGGCAAGAGTGTCAATGTGTGAGCACATGATCTTTTCCATCAGAAGTGGCACTTGCACCACCTCTGTCGGGGCAGATTTCTTGGTTAAGATGACACTTTAGGGCGTTCGCACCTCGAAAAAGGTGTCAATATGCGAGAACACGATCTGTTTTGCTAGAGGCGACATCCCCACCACCTCTGTCGGAGAAGATTTCCTTATTTGAAACAATCTCGTTTTAGAGAGAAGTGGGAATGGAAATCAGTTCATTCATTTGACAGTAATATTTATATCCAATTACAACCTACTAGTAGTACTTCCTCAAATGTTCAATGTTCAAAGGGTGGGGCATCACCTTCCCTTCTAGATTTTCAATCTTGTATGTGCAAGGCCTCACCTCCTCGATTATGCGATACATGCCTTCTCAATTTGGCCTCAGCACCCCTATGCTCAAATCTTTCGATGACGGGAATACCTTGCGAAGTATCATATCATCAATGTGAAAGACCCTTTTCTTTACTTTAGCATTGTAGTAGCGCATCATCTTGCATTGGTAAGAAGTGAGCCTAGCTTGTGAGTCATCTCTCATTTCTTCAAGGAAATCGAGCTCAATGATTCTTAAGTCACCATTGATTATCTTGTTAAAGTGAATGCGATGAGGGGATGGGACTTAACCCTCTACGAGACTTATTGCTTCGGCCCCCATAAGTCTTGGAAAATTAGGCTGCCCTGGTTACCGTTTTGCAAGTTGTTCGTATGGCCCAAAGGACTTAGGAGAATTTGTCAATCCATGCTCCTTTTGATGCATCCAACTTCCCTTTTAGGATGATCTTGATGGTCTTGTTGACTTCTTTGACCGCCCGTTGGCTTGGGGGTGAGGAGGTGAAGAAAAATGCTTTTTAATTCCAAGCTCATTGCACAGATCCCTGATCTTCTTGTTATCATATTTCTTGCCATTGTTTGAAACCAAGGAGTGAGGTATGCCGAATCTACATATGATATTTTTTCGGAGAAACTTGGAAGTGTTCACCTTCGTGATCTTGGACAACGGCTCTGCCTCGACCCACTTCATAAAGTAGTCAATTGTAACAATGCACTTCCTCTTCCTTTTGGTAGAGGGCCAATAAAATCTATTTCCCATTTAGCAAATGGCCAAGGGCTAGTCACGACAGTAAGCTCTTGAGAAGGCAAAAATTTGTTTACGGAAATATGTTTCGGATTTAAATCACCGTAAGTATACGGTTCGTTAACAAGTAATAAAGTGGTCTTATTGAGTTCGAGTATCGTTCCATGAAGATTGATTAGTTTAATTAC
>CAIGRL010285467.1:0-20125 GCA_903798325.1 Fraxinus xanthoxyloides
TGCATTTTGTGGTGTTCAGATCCAATTTTGGTCAAGGCTGCAAGAGGTGATCGAGTTACCCGACCTCTTGCCTGGATGACGCGTCAAGCAGGAAGGTATATGGCTGTTTATAGAAAGCTTGCAGAGAAATACCCATTCTTCCGGGAGAAGTTAGAGACAACCGATCTTATTGTGGAAATTTCTTTGCAACCTTAGGAAGCTTTCCGACCTGATGGAGTTATTATTTTCTCTGATGTACTTACTCCACTACATACTTCTGGTGTGCCTTTTGACATAGAAGAGGTACGTGGTCCAGTAATTTAGTCTCCCATTCACTTTGAGGGGGACTTGAAAAGTTTGCACCCAATTGACTTTGAGAAACTACAATTTGTTGCAGAATCTCTTAGGATATTGCGGAAAGTTGTACTTCCATGGTCCTTACCACGTGCTTTTTAAAAGATAATTCATGCAAGTAGCTTCACACTGGTTTTCTTTAGCATGGTGTAACTAGGTAGCACCAACACAAACATGAGTATTGGATACGACATGGCATGGACTGCCAACATGCAATTTTTCAAAAAACTAGCAATATGACATGTCTCCGACACATTGATAAAGTAATATTAATTTTTTCACTTTTAATTTCTTATATTGTAAAGTAAATTTGTTTTTGTCAATTCTGACATATTAATGTATTGATAACATGTTGACAATGTATCTTCTGATGTGGCGGAAATGTATATCTCGGCACGTTGGAAATGCGTCGGCGACGTGTTAGAAACTCAAAAAATAATTCGGACACGCTACCTGGTGCTTCCAACATGTGTTGGACACCGAATCACTGGGTGCTTGGCGGGAGTTAATGCATACTAGCAGTGTAAAATTCACTTTTATATTTGAACAATTTTTTTTAACTCTTTCTATATCAGGTCGGTGAACAAGCAGCAGTTCTAGGTTTTGTGGGAGCTCCTTGGACGATTGCTACATACATAGTAGAGGGGGAACAAAAAATACGTACAAAATAATAAAGAGCATGTGCCATAAAGCCCCACATGTATTAAGGGCTCTTCTATCTCATTTGGCAAAGAATGAAAAGTTATTAATGTGTGGTTGAAAAAGAAGGAAAAATTATTAATGTGATGGAAAATATTATTTTATTGAAGAATGTGTAGTTAAGTAAAAAAATGAGAATGTGAAATTTAATGTGGGCCAAACAAGAGCTTAATGACTCCTAGAATAAACGGTTGATTTAAATTTGGTGCCAACCCCACTCTGGCTATGATAATATTTTTAATATTTAGGTTATGAGTCTTTGCATTATAAGCACTCAAATAGGCAAATACCTAGCTAATAACTTGAGAAGTAACACATTCCTTGCTCGTTCATAAGATTTTTCTTGAGTTTTTTTTTTTTACTCTAAACCTAATTAAATTAGGATATGTTTTATCCCATATTTCTCTCATTATTTCAGATCGTTTTTTTCTACTTATTCATTTTAAAATATATATTCATGCAATAAAATCTACATGTAAATCCAAAAATTTTTCCTACTTTTCAACTATGCATTTTTCAAAATTTACCATTCAAAACAATATTTTTTCAAAAAATGGCCACCAAATAGGGCTAAACACTTGACATACCAACATTATATTTAAAAATAATAATTTTTTATTTAATGTTTTTAAGTCAAAATAGATGTTGAACTTGTAGAGTAATAAGATGGAGTGTTGACGTTCACGTTTATTGTGTACTGGAGGTGGCAAATGAGCTGAATCGGCCCGTCGGCTCGGCTCGTTTTGACGAGCCACGAGTTGCTCGGGCTCGTCGCCTGCTCGGCTCGTTTTTGACGAGCGGCTCGTGGGGGCGAGTCACGAGCCGATTCGTAGGCTTGCCCAATTTTTTTCCCATAAACGCTTATCTACTATGATGTATAAAAAAAAGGAGCTGACCCGGCTCGGACACATCGAGTACCCATTTTGGGCGAGCTCCGGGCACAAGTCGAGCTTAAGCTCGGCTCGTCTTTGACGAGCCACTCGCTCGGCCCATTGCCAACTCTTGTGTACTAAACATTGACTAAGTATGAATGTGTGTGTGTGTGTGTGAGAGAGAGAGAGAGAGAGAGTCTTTCAAAATGATGATCTGGGCTCGAGCTTTATTTGTGAATTCTTTTTTTGGTTGAGTTTATATGAACAATATAATTGTGACTTATGTTCTCTTGCGGATAATTTCTTGCTGCTTAATGACAATTACAAAGTTTATTTTGCTCACTTACAAGATTCTTCTTGAGTTTTTCTTTACTTTGAACCTAATAAAATTAGAACATATTTAGTGTGTAATACTTGACATATCAATATTATACATAAAAAAATTTAATTTTTTATATTTTATTTTAAATAGATGTTGAACGCATAGAGTAAGAAGATGGAGAGTTGAATTCAATTCCAATGAAATGCCTATTTGAGCTACATTATTTTTCTCATTTTTTTACTCATTTTTAAGCACAAATTTTTCAATAAAATAATATTTTTCATCACATCAATAATTTTTCCTTCTTTTTCAAACACATATTCCCCATCATATTAACAGTAAAAATACATTTATACTCTCAAAATGTGCACCAAACAAACTCTAAACCCCCGTTTGATCCACATTTTTCCAAAATTCACTATTTTAATACTCATTTTTAACCACACATTGTTCAATAAAATAATATTAAATGCAAATTCAAAATTTTTTCCTATTTTTTAATCACATACTTTCCATCACATCACATTATAAAACACATTTTTTTCTTAATAATGTGCATCAAACACCCCTAAGTATGCAATTTACCTTTTGTGTGTGTAGAGTTGATATATCGTGTTTGTACGAATTTACGTTATGTATGTATACATATGAACTGGAACATTGCCATTAGGCAACCATTTCCATCATTTCACTTCATTTAAACCCCCGTCTCCTCACCATCTGGCATCTGCCTTGTTCACACACACAGAGTCTAGATAGGAGATGGAAACAGCGTCGTTCCTTGACCCTCCCAATTCACCTCCAAATATGTCTTTTGCACTAAGAGGACCTCACTCCAACAATTTCCTTCGCAGTGTCTCCACAAAAGAGGCACCGCTCACAGAGGAGTCATGTTCGCCGCCCCACCTCAGCACCGCCACCTCCCTCTCCATCCACAGTCACTTCCACTCTCAGCCTTCAACACCCCACCATTCCTTTACCCCCTCTATTAAACTGGATGATCTATACCCCGCCTACAGATGCATTTGTTCAGTCCTGAAAAAAGACGGCCAGATCCTCTCCGTCGCCGCCTCCGGCGGCCTCGTTTACACCGGAGCTCAAGGCAACACCATTCGCATATGGAAGATGCCGGAGTTCACGGAATGTGGGCAGCTCAAAACAAAGGCATGCATGGTAGTTGCATTGGAAGTGTCAAATGATAGAATCTATGCAGCATATTCCGACTGCAAAATTAGGGTTTGGAGGAGAACTTGGGAAGGAGCCATTAAGCATATAAGACTTGCCACCATACCTAAGACCGGAAGTTATGTCCGGAGCTACATCTCCGGCAAGGATAAGATGGTAATTTTAAGTGTTCTTATACGTTTTGGCTTAAAAATTACTTCGTAGAAAAGTATGTTTTTTAGCTAGAAGAAGTAATTTTAAGAAAGAATCATGTGTGATTAGTAACTTAAAATTAAACGGCCATTATAATTTTAATTTTAAGGTAGCACAACTAGGCATCAATAAGTTTGCGTTTTATGAATTTAGGGTGTGCTTGAGTCACATTATTTTGGAAAAATTTATTCTGAAATAGTAGATTAATGGAGAATGTATGGTTGAAAAAGAAGGAAAAGTGATCAATGTGATAGAAAATATTATTTTATTGAAAAACGTGTGGTTGAAAATGAGTAGTAGAATGAGAACGAAAATTTTATTGTGTACCAAACAGGGGCTAATTAACTATTATTCTACAACTGTCTAGACTTGTATAGCCAAAAGAGTAACAATGTGAATGATAATGTTTAAAGGTACATTTTACCTCAGGAGAAATTTGAAAATCAATAAATATCGTTAACGGCTATATTGTCATGTTGAGAAGTAATTTGAGTCTTGTCTGTACTTTTGTATCATAATAAAGTTGCGTTATAAGACCAGACCTGATTATGGTTTTGAACAAGACAACCTCTTAATTATTATTTTTTCTCGTGTATTGAAAGTTGATAAAAATTAATAGTGTCAGTTAAGGCATTTGTCATCTAGTTTTTTCTTATCTAAAAATACGCATAGTAACGATTTTATGACCCATTTTAAGTAAACACTATTGAGTTAGCCTTGTAGAGGGTTTCTGGGTATATTGAGAAGCATGTTTGACACTTACAACATATTTGTCTTGTGTTTCTTTTTTGAACCCCGTCTCTCTCTTTTTTAATCATGCATGTATAGTCGAGTGTACAAAATATACTTAAAAATTATTTTAACAGGACTTTTTGTAATTGTCAAAAGGAACAAAATTTCGTTTTAAACAATTTCAAGTGGATGAAAAAAAATAAATCTTGACAAAGTTTTTCATTTTTCGTTATTGATATATGCCTAGCTTATTTTTATTATTAATATATACCCTTTCATAGAGGAGGTTTGCCTATTTTTCATATCTAGGATTCATATATACAACATACATCATACAATATTGTCAAGAAGGGATTTGTTATTAGTTAGGTTAGGTATTTCGATTCCAAAAAATGGTAGAAAAATTAAACATTGTCAGTTCGAAATATGTACTATTTGTACTCTAATTTCTTCCTTTATTTCCATTTCAAGAGGAAAAATTTATGGGCTGTCACCAAATATTTATTAGCAGCATGAACAGGGCAAAGTGTTAGTTGAGCGCATCTAGCTTTTATTTATGGATTCCGTCTATTGTCATTCATAGAAAATTGCAGTATATGGACTGTATTCATGCAACTGACCAACCTCATTGAAATATAGCTAGAGTCTGCTCAATAATATGCAATTATAAATTAATATATATAGTTTCGCAAATAATGCAAACCAACTTGCTTCCAATTGAAATTTAATGCTGTATGCCCTTGTTAACAACCCGCATTGATTAATTTAATTTGTGGTACGTGCAAAATTTTTATTTGTTAAAAGTATATAAATATACGAATTGATTTGCTCACGTACTTGAATGTCTGAATTAACAGACGAGGCACATGGGACCAATATCATCACTAGCAATCAACATATCAGATGACATTTTGTACTCAGCTTCCCTCGACAAGACCGTAAAAGTGTGGCGAATCTCTGATTTCAAATGCATAGAGACGATCCAAGCTCATCACGAGCCCGTGAATGCAATTGTGGTGGCTGATGATGGGGTATTATATACCGCATCAGACGATGCCACTGTGAAAGTGTGGCGACGCAATTTTTGTAGTGGGTCTCGACCTCATTCGCTCGCGGTGACCCTACCGGCCAAATACTCCCCGGTCAAAACATTAGCTTTAAACCTTGATGGTGGGGTGTTGTACGGTGGTTGCACGGATGGTTATGTGCATTATTGGCTAAAGGGTTGGTTCTCTGGCCAATTGGAATATGGCGGTGCCCTCCCGGGGCACACTCACGCAGTGATGTCCTTAGCCAGTGTGGCAAATTATGTGGTGAGTGGATCTGCTGATTCAACTAGTCGAGTTTGGATAAAAGAACAAGATGGTCGACACACTTGTATTGCTATGCTCCAAGGGCACAGAGGACCTATTAGGTGTGTTGCAGCATTCCCTAGACAAGGTTATGAGGAGAGTAATGAGGAGGGTTGTATGGTTTGCACTGGAAGTCTCGACGGAGTCCTTAAGGTGTGGAGAGTGAGAAACACAAGCCAAAATCGAGATTCATACCAAAATGCTCGCGAGTATTTTGAGCTAGCTTGAAGTATTTGTACCTTAATTTTCCTCGTGCAATGAGAGAAGGGAGCTTGTTGAAACTAGACTGTAACATTATTTGAGTGTACAATGGATTTGTGAACTATAAATGAAGCACTATTGGCTCGTTTACTAAGCAATGTTCGCCTTGGCGTGATGCGAGGCCAGAACGCCAAGCTAAGTGATTTGACGTCGCCTTGGCTCGCATTATCATTATTTTTTTTTACAATTCTTTACAATTAAAAATTGTTAAATGCTAAATTCTTCGGTTTGCCCTAATTTAAAACAATCAGTTGAGCCCAAAAGTTTCTCTCCTCCAATCTGTAATATCTCATCAGTCAGAAAATGATATCTTACAACCTTCGAGAGGTACTAGAAATCTCATAATGAAATAAGGGAATTCGACGAAGAGGATTTGTATCAAAAGACACGGATGATAAATTAAATGAAGAAAATGATATTGAATTGAAATCCGATAAAGAGTTAGATAAGACTTAAGTTTATATGCTATTTACTTACTATTTTGTATTTAAATTTGAAATTTATATTTTTGTTGGAAACTTTGAAAAACTGCATAAAATTCCCATAAATCTATTTTAAATGTTTAGTAAGAATTATTTTTAATTATTAAATGATTTTTATTTGATTAAAATTAAAATAATATTAAAATAAGAAAATGCATTTTTACGCTTTTTATGCATATGCCTCGTCTAATCTCTCCTAGCCCATAACTTGGCATCCACACATCGCCATACATTACGTCTTTTATAACACCGTTACTAAGTAAACTATATATAGTACTATTAAAAAAAAAATTAAATCTTATTTAACATAATATATAATTTTCTCTAATTTTGTGTAACAAACATGTATTGTAGGTGTGGGATTATGTTTTTGAACCCATAAATTTTAAGGCTTAATCGCACAAAATGTCCATACGTTTGGCATGTAGTGTGCAAAACGTCATTACTTTTCAATTTTTTATATTTTCACTCATATTTCAACGTTTCATTGTGAAAAACGTTATTTTCACCAATTTTAATGTAAAATGACCAATATACACTCATATATAAACAAAAGAAAACAAAAAAGAAAAGAAAGGGAAAATAAAGAATAAATTGCAATCATACTCATAAACTTTTTTAAAAAATGCAAATGAATCCAAAATTTATGAAAATATTAAAAATAACAAAAAAAATCTCTCTGTTCTCCTCTGCCTCCTCCACCCCCAACGCCGTTGCCACAAAAAAAAAAAAAAAGCTACATCTCAAAGCCCACAATTTTATATTTTTATACAAAACCTATCAATTCTCACCCAAGATCTCTTCGTAAATCCAAGTATTTTGGCCAGAATCGACCTTCAAAGTTTGTTGCCTGAAATTCGAAAAAAGGCCGAAATCTCAACGACCGACCACCTAAATGGCCAAAACTCACAACTGGCCAATTACCCATCACTGGATGAACCTAGCCATGCCACCAATTTAGTCCAAACTACAAACCCAAACATTGAATTAAACATAGAAACTTGCGTAGTCGCGATGCGTGTGAAGCCGTCCGAACGAGCCAAGGTTGCGGACCACCTAGGCTGGGTGTGCCTTCACCTGGCTCACCTAGCCCAGCCTGGGTCTCTCCCAGTTTGGCCTCAATCAAATTGAATTTGTAAGTGAAGTGCACGCATGCGAAAAATCGCGACAGCATGAGTGTTTTTCTGCCATTTCCGATGTCGTCGGGTCCAACCAAGGTGTTTGACCACCTGGGTCAGAACCCTACCACCTTGGCCCCCTAGCCCAGCCCTGGGTCCAAGCCAGTTTCACCTTGGGCTCGATGAATTCGTGGATGCTGCGACATTTTTGTGCGAAAAATACGAAATGCACAAAATTGATGAATCACAAAATACGAAGCTCCTCCTTCGCTGTCACTTATTCTTCCACTGCCCACCACCCCAAACGCCCTGCCCCCACCGCATCTTCTATCTCCCCACCAATCAGTGGAACAAATACTGAAACATTTCCTCTGAAGGCAAATAATGACCTGGAGCAATTTGGGAGTACTAGCTCATTGTTGGGGATTAGTAGAGGAAAATTTGGTAATTTTCTTGATGGAAGAAATTTGTAGATGGATGGGTTGGGTTTTGAACCTGGTACGCGTCAGGATGAAAGAGTTTTTTTTTGCGGCAACGACGGTGGGGAGAGAGAGAGAGAGAGAGTGTGTGTTTTTTAATAATTTCATAAATTTTGGACTCATTTGCATTTTTTAAAAAGTTTAGGAGTAAGATTGAATTTTATTCTTTATTTTTCTTTTTTGTTTTGTTTATATAGGAGGATATATTGGTCATTTTACGTTAAAAATAGGTGAAAATGACGTTTTCCGCATTGAAACCTTGAAATAGGGGTGAAAATGCAAAAAAAAATTGAAACGTATGGACGTTTTGCACACTACATGCCAAACGTATGGATGTTTTGTGCGATTAGGCCGAAATTTTAAATGTTAGATCTTCCTCAATGCACAACATGATTTTCTGATTGACTTTATATTAATTAATAATTGCAACGTCAATGGTTTAAAACCTCTACATATTTTATTAGCTCTTTCAGTCATAAAGAGCTTGCAATAATTCTAAGGAACAAACAATCATCCACATCCAAAACAACAACTTTACTTTCTCTATCTGATACACAGTTAGCTACGTTTACCTCCCATTTTTTTAAACTTTTTTTTCTACGTATTTATTTTCAACCACTCATTCACACAATAAAATACGTAAATTCAAAAATTTTTCGTATTTTTTAACCACGCATTCTCCAAAAATTACTATTCAAAATATAATCTTATTAAATTAAAGGCCGCTAAACAAGGACTGACCTTGCATTACAATACGAAATTTTATAGTCAGGCTGCTATTGGCCGAACTTAGTTTGTATTCAATTAGAGGTATAATTATTGTATGGAAAAAGCTATTCGTACCTTTGCCTCTACCTGTTGGTTTACATTGTGACATGTAAAGGACCATTTGTTCTTCTTTTTTTCCAACCAAAAAAGAACACAATATTGGGACGGGGTTTACACTTTGGCCGATTCAACAAAAACCTTGCTAATCAAAAGATGAAGGAGTGCCGTGTCATTAAAAAAAGGTCAAAATATTGCTTTTGATTTCTCTAGCCCCAAAAAATTGAAACCTACCGCCCGTAGACTAACTTATCGTTGGCGCAACAAAGAGTTCATTTTGAAGCAACCGTCGGCTTCATCTATTCGAATAGATGACGGACAAAGGTAGGTTTATTTTGTAAACGTTTTCTAATGTGGTTTAGGTTGATTTCTACTTAAATATGTTATGGATTCAAGAAAATGGCTAATCCATCACTAAGCACTGATTTTCCTCTATTAATGTTGTGGTTTCTCAATAATTAGTTTGTGTTGCTTATCTACGACATGGAAAATGGCCCCATTATTGGAATACCATGGCAACAGCTGGCTGCTATACTAAAATATGTATTGATGGGAATTAATTAAGGTTTCTTTTTGTTAATTAGATATTATCTGAGGATATATTTGGCTAATTATGAAATAAACATGAGTAAATCATGGAAAGAAAGAGTTACTAAGTAGCAACTCGTCTTCTATTCTTTGGAGTTTCATTTTCGTAATGTGTTATTTCATTTACTAATTACAGTAATCTGAGTTATTTATCTCATATTTTGGGAATAGTTTATTTATCTAAGTTTCCTTATTTGCAATTTGTGAAACCTAGATGCATCTGAAATTATGAAGTGCAGAAGAGTGATGATTTCAATTCAATATTTGCTCCTTGAATTACTTGTAACATTTTTTTTACTTCAGGCAAAAAAAATTTGGAAGAGGTTGACGACATCGATCTATTAGAAGACGAAAATGACAACATTTTCGACAGTGCAAACTTCATTGATGATGGAATTGTAGGAGTAAACAATGTTATTGTGCTCAAGGTGGGTATGAAGTTCAATGATGAAAAATAAATGTTTAATTTTTACAAAAGATATGCGTATGACGTAAGATTTCCAGTTAGGAAAAGAAATTCTCAAAAGGACGATGCCGGAGTTGTGAGACATGTACTGTTGACATGCAGCCGTGAAGGCCGAAGAAGTTGTACTTCGAGCGGTTCTTTGAAGCCACAAACTGCCATTTAGACAGACTGCAAAGCCAGGATAATTGGTTCTGCAGATGCATGTAGAATATGGAGAACAAACACAGTCAATCTCATTCACAATAGTAAAACAAGTCCTTCGAAGTCTAGGATGTATCGTTGCAACCGAGAATTGAGTGCCATGTTAAACTACGGCTTGAAGTGAACGATATGGCAGTGATTTCATTGCACAAAAGCTACAAACTCGCAGATGTAAAAGCATGGGGATATGAAAATATGACTTGCGTGGAAAAAAATTGTCGAAACTATGTTGAATGTGGTTAAGACTCGGAGAAGGAGATGTCACTGCAATACAAGCCTATTTTTCGAACATGCAAGCAAAGTGCTCGTGTTTTACTTCAATATGGGTTTAGATGAAGAGTTGAGGCTAAAGAATATTTTTTGGGCAGATAACAGGAGTAGCCAAGCGTATAAGGAGTTCAGTAATGTTGTAAGATTTGATACAACGTACCTAACTAATAAGTACGACATGTCGTTTGCTCCTTTTGTTGGAGTTAATCATCATGGACAATTAATACTATNTTTTGTTGGAGTTAATCATCATGGACAATTAATACTATTTGGTAGGTTGATGTCGAATGAAAATAAAGAGCATTTGTCTGGCCTTTTAAGACTTGGCTTGAATGTATGCATAGGAAAGCTTCTATTAGGATTATTAGAGATCAAGAGAGGGTCATGCAGAAATCTGGATACTACGTCGAAAAGGGTGAGATCTTTTCTGCTATACACGTACCGATATATAATTCTCAAACTGCTGACGCATTTGAAGAAGATTGGAGAGCGATGGTGGACAAGTATTCCTTGCATAATAATGAGTGGTTGTTGGGAATGTATGCAAACAGAGGCCAGTGGGTACTTTTTTTTTTTTTCAAAAAAAAGCAGCTTATGGGCGGGAATGTCAACAACTTAGCTTAGCTAGAGTATGAATGCGTCTTCGATGGTTATGTGCACTCAAAAACATAGCTGAAACAATTTTTGAAACAATACGAGAGAGAAAAGGTGCAACAAAATAGCAATTTAGGTATAAAAGATCCAAAATGCTCAAAGAGAAAAGGTGCGCCTGAGAAACTTCGAAACAAAAGCCCTTTGGAATTAGCATCCAGTAATGCAAAGGTATGTGGTCATTTTTTTAATAATACGGTGCGTATGTATAGTTATTATCTATTGATTATGAAATCACGTTCGACTTCAGCTAAGGGAAGGAAACGGAAAGCAGTCCCAAGTAAACTAGGAGAGGTCGAACCGATCACACAGGCACACGATCAACTACTGAATGAAGATACGCCGACACAACTCTCATATTCATAGCTTCTAATGGTTCGTCTACTTCGATTCACCAATGTATTTGATTTCCACATTTTAGTTACATCATGAAATTTGTGTAGGATGATGGCGACGATCATGTATTTGCACAACGAGGAATGTCTCCAAATTTCTTCTCATCGGCTTCATTATTCAATGGTCAAAGTATGCGGTTAAACAAAATGAGTTTATTTCAAGTCATACTCTAGTTTGCGTAATAAATTTATTATTTAACAGTAGGAAATGCAATGTCGTACTATTATCCAAATGCACCTCACCAACGTGGCGGAAACATATGATTTTGGATGAACAACATTGATGCAGTTATATGCTCATGGTAATAATAGAGGATCATTTGACAGTGAGAATCAGAGATCGTAGAAGAGAACAAGTGAAGTACATGTGTCTGACTTAGCCTTCTATTTCTACAATGGAGTGTGATCCAACCCTCCAAAGCGAAGTTGCAATTGTGGTAGTACTCTTGATATAATTTCTTTTCTTTCAAATTGAAGTACGCAAAAATTAGTTGTTCTCTTGTTTAGTTTGTTTACTTTTTTTAGTCTGATATGTCAGGCTTGTTATGTGATTACTAATTTTGTTAATTTATTTTTTGCTATTTTGTTGATCCATTTTATGTGTTCTAGTGGCATATTAAACTTTTATTTGAATAAAATGTTTTATTAGGTGTTTTTTTAAAGATAATTTATGATTTATTATGAGAAGAAATACAGTTTTATAATTTTTTATTTCTTTACATCGATGCTCGTTCTCGCCTAACTAATGCATGCTATGAGCATACAGGAAGAAAAGAAAACGAGTAAATGTAATTTTTGCACATCTAGTTATTGATACAGAAGGTTGAGATGCTTTTTATCTTGTTGTTTCTTCTACCCAAGATATATGTTGTAGGTCGATTTCATGGTAAACTGTTTTTTCTTGTATGGTTTTCTATGTTATATAGAGAAAAAGAATTATAAAGCATCAAATTTGTATGAAAAACCATATGAATCAACATAAATTATTGTTTGATAATGAGAATTTTTCCCTCAACTGCTAGTCTTTGTTTCTGTGAAAAACAATGTAATATTCAGTGACTCTAAATTGTTGGTTGAGGTCGTCTAAGATACAGATGCAATATGAAAAATTCAAAATAAATAATAAGATGTTTTCAATCACATCATCATTTCAAAGATATAAGAAGTGAATGAAAAATACAGATTCTTCCTAAGCATATATTACACTAACCTCCTTCACTTCACCAACTACACAACAGAACACATACTACACATCAAAAGTGGTAGGGAACCACACAACCAACAACATAACTTCTACTCATGCAGGTCCCTTCCCCTTCTTATCCACTTCCGCACTTCCGTTGGCCTTGCATATGTCACGTTCTCAATATTTTTTTTTTGGCTATTCGACGAAAGGACTCAAACAAGTGAGAGAACTATTGAACTTCTTCGAGCGGCACATTTGAGTTAACGGTAACGCTACTCGATCCGCCACTAGATTCTCCTTTGTCGACCCATTCCCAATATTTACAATTAGCACTGCATCAATTGAACATTCGACCCTTGTTCTTCGTGCCCTTCTCGATCTCAAAGCACTTCACAATGCTAATTTTACACTAGGAGCATGGCCATTTTTTCGAGCAGTTAGCAAACAAGTGACCCTTCTCTTGACAGCTATGACAAAGTCCATAGTTCTTTCCTGGCATACTGCACACGAACGAACCAAAAATGATGCTACATTACAACACATCCAAAGAACACTGTAAAATCTTCAAAAATATGTATTATTCGAATAAATCAAAATCAAGTTAAATGGATACCAAGTACATCATGTTTACATGATGTTTGCTGTAAAATTCTATTGAAGTCGATGGATGGTGTCGGAGATTGAAGATGTTGCTGCGAAAAAATTACGACGCGATTAAAACAAAATTAATTAAGCTACGGTGAGAAGCCCAAACATGGAGACTAAAATTACATTAAGCTCCGACTTCTTATTCCGGTTGAGAGATGGAGGAGTGCCGGTTGAGAGATGAGGAGTGATTTCAAGGGTTTTTTTCTGATTTGGGGAGACCAATTGGGGGTAATGGGTGAATTATATAATGTGTTAGTTCAAGTTTGACCCATATTTGTTGGTTTTTTTGCTTGACAACGAATAACGCAGTTGTTATTGTATATATTCCTGACACAAAATTTGACTTTTTAATAGTCGTGTAAGCGGCCTCCAATATTCATTTAGACATGTGCATTGAAAAATTAAAAAGCTACAAAACCATATGCTACAAAATAAAATTTGGAGACCTATTTGCTCCATTCTGTATAGAGTAGAGACCCAAGCCATAATTTCCCCTTACATTATTAATGTCAATTTGCATCTGAATAATCCATCTTTCAATAAAGCCTCTATTTGGTAGGGATTAAAATCAGATTTTTAACAAATTTTGATAAAAAGTTGATGAATATGTACTTAAAAAGTTGTGGGACCCATAAAATATGATTAAAATTAATTTTTAACTTTAACTTAGATTAAATATATATTTTAATTTATGTCAAACATGAGCAAAGTTGATTAAAAACTGCAAATATAATCCTATACAAGTAATTCTATTTAGTATTAGTGGTACTTACCACTAGTTCAGGTGGCAGTAATGACTCATTTAAACTTATCAATTGAAGTTAAGATAAGTTTCAATTCATTGGACAAGTCTAAGTGAGCTCATTTAAATTGGAATTGGATAGCAGTGATGCTAGATATGTTAATAACACCATCAACACGGCAAAATCATTTGCCCTTTTGGTAAAATTTCCAAGCACACACAAGAATTATCTAAGACACCATGAATCAAACACTTTATCTCACAGTGACGCAATGCACAAACACCCTCACAAATCAAGCCAAAGAATTCATGAAAAATAATCAGAATAGTTTTCGCTTGCGAAATGGATGAGCAACCTACACATACAAAAAGTCAGAGTTTAGAAACATATCAAAGGCCCACGCCAAACAAAGGATTTCCCACAACGAATCTACATTGTGTTCGCAATGCTATACAGTGCGCTTCTAAACATCGCAGTGAATCCGCATTATGAGGTTGACCTACACAATTAAGAAAGACAACAACAACAAATGAAATACAACTTACCATCGTTAAACATAACTGATATAATTGTTGGAAAACGCGGAAGTGATATCGGATAACTCTATTACCAATTTGTCGAACACAACACTAGATTATAGGCACAATATAAAGTAAAGATCACAAGCTCACAAGAAGAATATTTTTTGCAGAGTAAAAAAAATTTCACTAAAATATTGAGAAAGAATTACAATGATTCGTGTTTAAAATTTGTCTAACCAATAATGCGAATAAACAAACCCCTAATAAGGTTTAAATCAACCTATAATGAGGTCAACAACCCATAATGGGGTGAAATCAACCCAATTAAATTGTAGATAAAAGTCAAATATCTATAGGGAACAATCCAAACCCTAGAAGTAGAGTTGTAGATAAAATAGAATATCCAAAAGTTTCCTTACCTTGATCTCTCCAATCCAACACATACTCTAACTCCTAATAGGGTTTTCAAATAGAACTTCAATCAGAATTTGTAAATAAACTTCGAATAAGATTCCAAATGCATTCAAAATGTAATTTCTCTTAACATGTACTTTAATTAGAATTCTTAAAACTTTGCCTAAACTCAAATTCCACTACAATAAAGAAATTTTAAGGATTCTCCATCTGGAGACAAATTCCACTACAAGTAATAAACATTAACAAAAACTCAAACGAAATTCTCTACACAATTCCCAACTGGAAATATTTTCCAACTCTACCACTCCAACTAGGGGCAAAATGGATATAATGCTCACCAAATAAGGCCGAAACAAGCTCTATAACATATCACAACTAAATGAATCAAAATAAGGATATTGGCTAGAATCAACACCCTTAACCACATTCAAACCAACAACTAAATCAGCAAAATTGTTCCTATGTGAAAGCTTATTGCAAAAAATAGGTCTATTACTAGCAATTGAATATAATGACATCGCCGATAATGGTGGTAAAGTGGATTTACCCATAACTTCTAAATTAAACTGAGATGTATTCTTTAAAGAAGACATAAAATTAGACTCCAACGGTACATAATCTAACTCCAAATCCACCCGAGTTCTTAAAATATACTAACTGCTTAAAGATCCTATTTATCAATGCAAGACTTGTAACAAAAAAGGGCTCTTTTAAGAACCTTCAGGACTCTACGTTCACCAATATACTCGTAACCTTTTCAAACAAGAGTACGTAAAGCGATAAGATTTCTATTCAAATTTGGAACATGTCTCACTGCATCAATTGTTCTAACTGTCCCATAAAACAACTTTATTCCGACCTGAACAATACCGGCTATTAATCAAGGTGTATTATTTTCCATTACCATAACACCTTTTGAAATTGTTTCATATGATGAAAACGAATCCAAATTAGGATACATAAGTGCAAGCTGTATCAAAAATCCAATTATGGTCAGGTTGGAATAGTAGTCAGAAATAAGTAAAAAGATTATCCATCATTGTGAAAAGTTTCAACAATGGCTTCACAAGAAGTATCTAATTGCTTTCCCTTCTGAAAAGCAATAGCTAAATTTTTTCTATTCTTCAACTTATAGAAATCTTTAATTAAGTGCCCTGAATTTTTGAAATAAATTTTGAAGTTAGATCTTAATTTGTCCCCTTGCACAACTACCATCAAGATCAAGCCCATCTCTATGAGTCTTAGTTTTAACGAGATGCTTCATCTTCTCTTTTGTATATAGAACATCATAAACTTCTCAATGGTGAGATTACGATTATACAAAATCATATTTCTAAAAGACATATATGAAGTGGGCAATAAACATGATAAAATCAATCCCAAATCTTTTTCTTCATATTTGACCTCCAAAGTCTCTAAATCAGCGACAATTTCATTAAAAGCAGCAGGTGATCATCGAGAGATGTACTTTCTGACATACTAAGAGAATATAGACGTTCCTTCAAATGCAATTTGCTAGCAAGACTATTGTCATACATAATTACTCAAATATTAACTATAATGCAATGGTTGACTTCTCCTTCAAAACGTCATGAAGAATATTATTTGAAAAATAAAGATGTATTTGAGACAGGGCCTTTCGATCCCTCTGTTGTTTCTCCTCCAAAGTTCAAGTTGTGGACATCTTGTAAATCCCAACAGCTCGTCATCTAAATGCATTAGAACAAGTACTTTTCGCATATTTACCCACCACAAAGAGAATGTCAATCCAATAGTGAAATATCATACTCCATTTTTGCCATCATGAAAACCTTGATCTTCCCAAGAATTTTAAAACCAAAAGCTTTGATACCAATTTGTTGTGAAACACAGAAGTGATATTGTATAACCCCGATACCAATTTGTGGAAAATGATAAGAGATTATATGTACAAAATGTAATAAAGATCACAAACTCATAAGAAAGATATAATTTGTAGAGTAAATGAGTTTTATTAATAAAGTAAGGAAAAAAATTACAATGATTTTTATTTACAATTTGTCTAACTAATAATGGGGATAAACAAACTCCCAATAAGGTTAATCCAACCTCTAATGAGGTAACAATCCATGATGGGGGTAAAACTAGCCCAACTAAATTGTAGAGAAGAGTCAAATATATATAAGGAACAATTTAAACCCCAAAAGTAGAATTGTAGATAAAATAGAATGTCCAAAAGTTTCCTTATCTTTATCTCTTTAAGTCCAACTTCCAATATAGCTTCCTAATAGAACTTCAATTAGAATTTGCCAAATAGATTTCAAATAAGATTCCAAATAGAATTTCTCTTAACGTACACTTTAATTAGAATTCTCATTTATTTTCGACAAAGAATTCAGGCTACACTCAAATTCTAATAATAATGAAAAACTCCAACTCAATGCACAAATCAAATTACCAATAATATCATGCCTACCTTCAGCATAGACGTCCACGATCATATACGACCGAATATCCGTATCGACCAGAGCCGAGTAACTTGCAAAGAAACTAGCAACACTGGCCTATCATAAATATACAGAACATAAAATATAAAACTCTAGCTTCCGAATAGAATGCATCACTAGTATTTACAAGCAGGTACTTCATACATGTGTGCATATAGAAAACTAACTAAGGGAAATTATTCTCCAAACAATTAAAGGACGAAAAATATGTACCTTCACCCAAATGTTCACTTTCATCAAAAGGTAGATCCTCCATCATAATGCTGCAATGTGTATTCATTGAGCTTCCAACATCTTTACCAATTAATTCATACATTATCCTCTTTGATACTTAGGTAACCTACTGCCTTCCGCTTACCATGTATCTCCCTACAATGTTTGTTTCTCCTCCGAGTTTGAACTAATTCTTATGATAATACACTTATTTTAATACTTCACTCTCCATCTAAAAGCTACCTTTCATCATTCTCCTAGGCAAAATTTGTGCAATGCGTTTACACGAGTCCATCAATCAAACGTATAAAACAACAAGAAGCATGAGCTTAACGAATTTATTCCCAATAATATACAAGCAAGGGTGAAGGAGAGCAAAGTAAATGCACAACGTGCAAACAACCAAGTGCACAAATGCATACAAAATTTGATGTCGTTTCACCTGTCAAAGCCCAACTGGGATGCCCTGTGCCAAACACGCAATTTAACAAAACAC
The DNA here is from genome assembly GCA_903798325.1 of Fraxinus xanthoxyloides. Taxonomy (NCBI): domain Eukaryota; kingdom Viridiplantae; phylum Streptophyta; class Magnoliopsida; order Lamiales; family Oleaceae; genus Fraxinus; species Fraxinus xanthoxyloides. Next base: position 18,134 of record CAIGRL010285467.1, read on the forward strand.
ATATCCATGCACGCCAAATAAAAAGAGAAGAAAAGATTTGGGATGAAAAAGGAACAATAAGATTTCTCAAATGTATCAAACATGCAAAAATTCAATCTACAAACACATTAAGCTCTTGTTTGGGCTCAATTTTAACGAGATTTTGGAAAAATTGGAATAATAATTTTTTGGAGAATGTGTTGTTAAAAAATAAGAAAAAATTATTGATTTATGTGTAATATTATTTGATTGAAGAATGTATAGTTAAAATTTAGAAAGAGAAAAATGTATTAAAATTAAAATTGAGCCTAAAAATAACTTCATTTCAATTGCCAAAAACCAATCAGAACATCGCATGTCGGTGATGCAATTCAAACGTACAAATTACGATCAAACAAATCAGCAACTAGCACCAACAAAAACCACACACACAAATGACGCAATGTTGTTTCAACTGCCATGGCCAATTGCAAGGCGTAAAGTACGACTACTCATATCGCACATCTATAGGAGCCTGTTTAGGAGAGCTCAAAATCCAATTAAATTTGAAAATATAATCGTTATTGGGTCCCACTCGTCTAATAAAAGCCAATAATAACGACTAATTTTTCAATTTTAATTTGATTTTAATCTCTACCAAACACCCTCTAGATCTCGTTGGACACACATTATTTTCAAAATATATTTTTCTTTATTTTCTTTTCAATTATATATATTTTTCAACAAAATAATATTAAACGCAAATTGAAATTTTTTCTTATTTCTTAACCACATATTATTCATCAATTTAGCCATTGTTTGGACTCCATTATTTCACATTTTGATAAGAAGAATAATAGTTTTTTTTTTGGAAAATGTGGTTGAAAAAAAAAGTTTTTAGGTTTTATGTGTAATATTATTTTATTGAATAATGTGTGATTGATAAGAAGAGAAAAAAATAAATTTTAGTTTAATGAAGGCTAAATAGGTCTTACTATTTTAAAATAATGTTTCTCAAAAGATTTATTGCACTCAGTCTTCATCGTGGATGACACCACTTTGTAAGGGATGAATAAAATTAAGCCATATTTGATTGCTAAATTTTCCATGAAAAATGTCATATTCGAGGAAAACGAATTCCACTTTGGTCGTTTGATTGCAACGTGAAAATGAAAATCGAATTTCAAGGTACAACTACTTTAAACCACTGTTTGATATATATTAATGGCCTATTTGTTACGGCTTAAAATCCAATTAAAATTGAAAATATAGTCGTTATTTGATCTCACTCGTCTAATAAAAGTCAACAATAACGACTAGTTTTTCAATTTTAATCTGTACCAAACACCCTCTAAAGTTTTCATTCTCATTCTTCTACTCATTTTCAACCACACATTTTTCAATAAAATAATATTTTTCATCACATCAATAATTTTCCCTTATTTTTCAACCACACATTCTCCATCATTTTACTATTCCAGAATACATTCTTTTAAAATAATGTGGCTTAAACACACCCTAAGCTGCATTTTTTTTTTTCATGGAAAATGAATTCCTATGTGGTTGATATATTTTTATTTTCTAACTAACATAGAATTTACTTTTAGACCCTAAGACCATGTTTGATAGGGCAAATTTTCCATGGAAGATGAAAAACTTTTTGCAATTTTTCACATTTTAGAGTGTTTGATAGGAAATATATTCCAGGTAATTGGTTTTCCACATTTTATTGATTTGCTACATTTTTTTTGTTTTTTGAAGTAAATCAATTCTAACCACTTTCGTGGGAATTGGTTTTCTAGGCAATTTTTTTTAAATGAAAACAAGTTATATCCCAAATTATAATAAATTATATCCCTTTATCGGACAATTTTCATAAAAAATAAAGTCAAACGAACACAATAGTTTCAAATTTTCAATATTTTTTAGGTGAAAAATTATACCTTTCAAACACAATTAATTAACAATTTTAAGTAAAACAAGTTTTAGGCAATTTAATTTTCTCGAATTTATTTTCTTTTCACCCAATTCTAT
>CAIGRL010285477.1:0-12974 GCA_903798325.1 Fraxinus xanthoxyloides
TCCCCTCTTCCTCCCCCTCTTCATCCCGGCTTCTTCTTCTCCCCTTCTTCTTCTCTTCTTTAGGCTTTTGAATTCTAATTCATCCTAAAATCTCAACTCGTGCTGCATCAGAAGGCTTCTCAAGTTATTTATTTACACCTTGCATTGAAGAAGCGTGCATTAATTGAGGAATTTCATGAGAAACAAGAGCAGGTGCTTTTTCTCTTCATTTTCCTCTTTGACAGGCAACATGTCCTGCTATATCTTTTCAAATTTCTATTTTTCATTTGTGGTCCACCATAGATTACATAGATCTTTGTCCTAGACAAAATTCTTGTTATCGGATTCGGGTTCATGCATTTCCTATGGTCCACCATAGATTACATAGATCTTTGTCCTAGACAAAATTCTTGTTATCGGATTCGGGTTCATGCATTTCCTATGTTGCTTATGATATCTGTTTCTTTTCCACTGAAAAGATTAAGGAATGGCTTCAAAGCATAGGATTAGGTGATGATACTACAGTTGTACATGATGAGGATGAACCTGATGATGGAGCTGTGCCAATATATAATGAAGATGGTGCTAAAAACAGGTGATTAGAAGTTTCATCCTATAAATTTTGATACTCTGATGTGGATTTTAGCTCATAAGGAATTTAGTGATTACAGACTATTGTATATGCAGAAATGTTCCATCTAGGGCAGCTTTTTTGTCAATCATTCGTCCAGCAATCGGAAATCAGCAGAACATTTCAGATAAAGCAAAAGTTGCAATGCAAGGTTATTTGAATCATTTCTGGGAAACTTGGACATTATCAATTCACGAGAGGTGCAAACTAAGTTAATTCCCTTCTTAGTAACTTATATTTCTCAACTAGGCAAATTTTATTAAGTTCAAACCTTTTTTTTTGTTGTGTCTCTTGAGCAAAAACCCCAATAATTTTTTATTTTATCCTTTTGGATTTTAATTAGTACTGTTATTAGTTTGGCTTCGTGAATTTAACTGTCGTATTTCCTGTTCACAATGCGAGACTGCCATTTTGTGGTGTGTCTGATTATTAGATGATTCCGTGGTGGTGTGTCTGATTATTAGATGATTCTGTGGTTTAAGACACCAGGATTTATGAGTTGTACTAATTTGGAAAGTCCAACTGACTTTCTTTCCGTCATAATCACATGCTCAAGCTTTTATTTGATATTGAAAAAAAAAAGAAAAAGCCTAACTCTAATGTCTAGAGACTTGGCTATTGTTTCCTTATTTAAAAAGAAAGGTAAAGCGTGATGTGTCACGAATATTATCAAGCAAGCATATGAATGCCCCCATATTCATAGAGAAAAAGATCTTGATTGTCAGTTTGACGGCTACATACATGCATTCGGGAATTTTGGTAGTAAAAAATATGAGCAAACATGTTAATATCGGCTATCTTTTTTCTCTTATGTCATGCTACCAAAGTCAATTTAGAAATGTAAACCAGATCCAATAATTTTGTTTTTATGATTACACTAGGGAAAATATAGCTTTTTGCTTAATTTCAATCTTTTCACGAAACAAAGAATGACTTTTCCAGGTACATCACATTTGTTTGTCTTTATAAATATTCATCAATTGTTTTCATTATCACATGGTTTACATTTAGTGAATATATGCCAATCACAGTTTCTATGGACTTTCCCATGATCTTGAAGTTGATTTTACTGCTGTTCATTTTTCATATTCACGTTGTGCTAATTGAAGGAAAGATGGGTTTGTAACTACTCATTTCAGGTCTGCAAGTTTTTGGAGGTCTCTAACTTATCATTTTTACAAGAGTATGGCCCAAAGTTGAAAGAAGGTTATGTGACGGCAAAACATTTGACAAAATTTTCATATGATGATAATGCTTGTTCAAGATGTTTTGTATGTCATTCGTGCAGTTGTAGCAATAACTGGCGAAAGGTAATGTTATCCACAAATTTAATGTTTCTGCTAAATGAATTGCTGTGCACCTGGCGAGTCACCACAATTCCTGCATAACTAATTCACGTGTCAAATTCACTGCTGCCATTAACCTGGACATAGATGCTAAAAGAATGATAACTAGCAAGTCTAGCCTTTAGTTCAATTTTTCATATATAGCCATATATCCTGCCTTTACTAGAATGCTGCATAGTAGTTGTCATGCTTTAACTTCAAACTTGCTGAGCTATATGATCAAGTGCAGTTTTTCATACTGTACTTGGCCTTACACNTATGTCATTCGTGCAGTTGTAGCAATAACTGGCGAAAGGTAATGTTATCCACAAATTTAATGTTTCTGCTAAATGAATTGCTGTGCACCTGGCGAGTCACCACAATTCCTGCATAACTAATTCACGTGTCAAATTCACTGCTGCCATTAACCTGGACATAGATGCTAAAAGAATGATAACTAGCAAGTCTAGCCTTTAGTTCAATTTTTCATATATAGCCATATATCCTGCCTTTACTAGAATGCTGCATAGTAGTTGTCATGCTTTAACTTCAAACTTGCTGAGCTATATGATCAAGTGCAGTTTTTCATACTGTACTTGGCCTTACACATTTGAGACAATGGGTTTTCATGTTCAAATTCAAATATCAGTTCGCTATATAGGACTCTTATTGTTGACAGGCCTTATTCCTTACTAGTCACCTTTATTGATCCTTCAAAGAAAACTGGATTTCTGGAAGATCGGTATTTCAGATTACCTCTTCTAGTCCTAGCCATGAACAGGCCCAATGATCTAAACATAAGCTGTGAACGTCTATATAGGATTCTACTTACCATCTCTCACTGATTGAAAAGTAAGTTTAAAGAGGCCATTTTCCTGTAAATTACCATCATCTTCAGTCATGTTATGATTTCATTACAAAGTTTTCTGCTTGCTACAATCGATGAGCTTTATTTCTCCTTTTTCGATATGATTTTCATGTCAATTCAGAGGCTACAAGATTGTCATTAACTTGCATTTAGGTTTGGCTCGTCCTGAAACCTGGCTTCTTGGCTTTCCTGGAAGATCCTTTTTGCACCAAGCTCCTAGATATAATTGTATTTGACGCCCTACCAACTTTAAATACTAAAGGAGATGAAAAAGTTTATTTGGCAAAAGTATTAAAGGAACGAAAACCCCTGAGCCATGCATTTCAAGTCAGCTTCCTCTCCCAGATTTTCAACTTCTTGAAATTTAGAATTGTAGGTAAAAGATATGCGATGATGTGCCTTATCTTGATTTATTTTATTTGACTCATGACATGGTTTGTTGATGTTTCATTATTTGATTTCCATCGCAATCTTGTATGGTCCAATGCATTCCCAATACATATCTTAAACGAAAGTTTTTTTGCCCCATGGCCCCTATTCCCTCAACCTCTAGTCAAATTTATTTAGTACTATGATTATCTTCCGTCATACCGTGGATTTAACAGCATATTCACTGATCATTATAAGCAATTATTTCTCCCTGCTGTCGCGGATATGTTTTCCTCAAGAAGCTCAGGAATATGATAAACTGAATGCACTGAGAGCCATCTCCACATGTTATTCTAGATTCATCAATATCTTTATTAACCAGCCACAATTCATTTCTGGGTGGTATATCAAATACTTCAGCTTGTTACTTGAAAGCAATTCACATGATTTTCGTTTTATATGGTTAAAAGGTTTCTTGCGGAAATAGAAGCATAAAATTAAGAACTACGAGCTCTACTAAAGTGCGAGACTGGGTTTCAGCAATTAATGAAGCCGGTTTAAAACCTTCTGAGAGTTGGTGTCAGCCTCAGCGCTTTAATTCTTTTGCCCCGACAAGAGGATTGATTGAAGACGGAAGCCATGCTCAGTGGTTTGTAGATGGAAAAGCAGCATTTGAAGCAATTACTTCATCAATAGAGAATGCAAAATCAGAGGTTTGGTTGTTCAACACTAGGAGTATAACTAATTTTTTGTATTTTTTGACCATTTTTGAACTTCATAACCTTTCTCCTAACTGGAATCTGTCTGCAGATATACATAACCGGGTGGTGGATTTGCCCAGAATTATGGTTAAGACGCCCATTTCACAATCACAGCTCCTCTCGACTTGACGTTTTACTTGAGGCTAAAGCTAAGCAAGGCTTCAGGTGACAATGAAGAATATCCATTTTTTTTATTAATCAGCTTATATTTGAGGACCGTCAAAAATAGTTTATGTCTCATGTATGGTCCTGTTAGTATGAGTATTTCTATATTCTTGGTTAACTTTGTTGTCTCAATCAATATTCTACTGTTTCAATAGTTTCCCTTTCTAATCGGTATAATTTATTGAAAACATAATTAGTTATTCTCCAGGATCATTGTTTTTTCATTAATTGGATGATGGAAGATAGTATAACTGGAATAATATAAGTCACAGTTGCCTTTTTTGGGTACAGTTTGAGGAATCAATACTTTAATGTCAATCTGAGACCATAAGCTAATTTCTGGACATTATCATGCAGATATACATTCTCCTTTATAAGGAAGTTTCTCTTGCTTTAAAAATTAACAGCTCATATAGTAAGAGAAAGCTTCTTAGCATTCACCAAAATGTTAAGAGTTTTGCGATATCCTGACCATTTGTCTACTGGAGTTTACTTGTGGTATGTTGTTTTTTAACTCAAAAGAAATTTCATTTGGGATTAAGTGGAGATTTCCTTTTATGTACACATTTAAATTTTGTGTGCATTTTATTTTTTGGTCAAATAACTAACTGAAAAATGTATGGTACATGAAGGTCGCACCATGAAAAGCTTGTCATTGTAGATCACAAGATATGCTTTATTGGAGGACTAGATTTATGCTTTGGCCGTTATGACACAATTGAGCATAAAGTAGGTGATTTCCCTCCTCTTCTATGGCCTGGAAAAGACTACAACAATCCAAGGTATATTATTTTTTATTAAGTTGTGTAAGATCTTTAGGCAATTATTGAAAATTGGAATAAATAATAAGGTTCGATAAATTGGAATACATGAGATATTTTATGTCGACATTTTGGTATTTGAAATTTGATTGGTTAATAGATTTTATAGCTGCACTACATCGGTTTTCTTTTTATAGTCTCGTGGACCATACAATAAAAATTTTGATAGTATCGTATAAAACAGTCTTAAATAGACAAATCGTAGCTTCATCCCACAAATGCACGTACTAGGTAGGTAACTAAAAGCCAATTATCTTAATTAATTTAGTTTGATTGCTGCTTGATTTTCTCCTAAATAAGTAATATATATGTTGGGCAGTCCAGTGTTTCTGATATATGTCATTAACTCCTTTGAATTTCATAGAGAATCGGAACCAAATTCTTGGGAAGATGCTTTGAAAGATGAACTGGATCGAGAGAAATATCCTCGGATGCCATGGCACGATGTTCATTGTGCTCTTTGGGGACCACCTTGCAGGGACATTGCTAGACACTTCATTCAGCGATGGAACCATGCAAAGGTTGGAATTTGATACTTATGTCTAAATTGTGAAAAAAAATTAATCTCTAATATATTTGAACATTCATCCAGAAAAGCAAAGCTCTGAATGAACAGAAAATAGCGTTACTTATGCCACATCACCACATGGTTTTGCCGCATTACATGGGAAGAAGCTAAGAGATAGACATTTATGATAAGAATTTCGAAGCGAAACATAAGGACATCAGCAGGAAGGATTCTTTTTCATCAGAGTCACCACCAGAAGATGTCCCATTGCTTCTGCCTCCCGAAGCAAATGGACCAGAAACTTCGATTTTGGAACGTAAACCGAATGGTTTAAACTCAAATGAATGTTGTGAGACTCCATTAAATGGGCATTTTGAAGTTCTATCATTTGCTTATCAAGAATATAAATATGGTAATTCACTTCGTGATATGAATACAAGTCGTTCTGCTGGTGATCATGACTGGGTAAATACTCAAACTAAAGCAATATTGGAAGCAACAGCATCTGAATTGCAAGTTAAGGATTATTGGTGCGAAACACTAGAGCAAGATTCGAAGTTCATATTGTCCAATGAACTAGCACAAGTTGGTCCACGCACTTCATGCCATTGTCAGGTACAAGTTTATCTTTTTTATTTATGAAAGTTATTCATTTTGATTTTACACGATCAGTTGGATTAGAATGCATTTTTTTTTTAATGATATCAACCAAACTGTAGCACTGCTTAATCTACGGAGGTTGCACTGAAATCTAGAATCAAACTTGTGTAAAAGTTCGTGACTGATTTTTAATTTACTGGGTTCCAGAACCAATTTTGCCTACTGAAAATGGATATATTTCTTTTCAAGCATGGAAAAATCGCATTTTTAGTGGTATTTGTTAGTTTTCAATCATGGAGTAGAACTCTTTAAACACTCTCCCCACCTCAGATTTTTCTCTCAAAGATATACCCAACACAATCTTTTATGGTCATCAACGAAAGTATATGTTTTTTCATCTGCTCTAACATATAGTTCAGTCTCAGTTTTATACATTTTTTATCATGCAGGTTGTCCGAAGTGTCAGCCAATGGTCTGCTGGAACAAGCCAAACTGAAGACAGCATTCATAGAGCTTATTGTTAGCTAATTGAAAAAGCAGAGCATTTCATCTACATTGAGGTGATATTTATACATGTTCTCGAGCAGAACAAAAATTGCATTGTGATGCCTTCATTACATCTTTGAATTGTAAATAATCTCATATTGTTTCTGGAAAATGAGCTTTGTCCAAGAAAATGTAACTGAAAGGTTAGGCTTGTTGAAGACCAAAGTTAAATAATTAAATGCGTTCTTTTTCTAACAGTTTAAGCTTCAAATATTTGATACCAGTCTTAAGGATTTTCCTCTTTGTAACTTCTGTTGGATTATTTGAAAAGAATTTACTACTCATTTTGCATATTCTCTGATAATTGCAGAATCAATTTTTCATATCAAGACTTTCAGAAGATGAAGTCATCCAGAATCGGGTACTTGAATCTTTATATAATCGCATAATCCGGGCACACACAGAAAGGAAGTGCTTCAGAGCTATAATTATCATTCCACTCTTACCCGGTTTTCAGGTGGTGATTCTCTATTCTGATTTGAGAGTTTTCCATTGGGTCTATCCTTCTTCTAGTAAATAGGGGGTGTGGATGACAGAGGTGCAGCTACTGTAAGAGCCATCATGCATTGGCAATACCGTACCATCTGCAGAGGAGAAATTTCAATATTGCAAAAACCTTGCTCCGAGTTGGGGCCGATTGCTCATGATTTCATATCATTTTATGGTCTAAGAACTTATGGTAGACTTTTTGATGGTGGTCCTGTGGTTACAAGTCAGGTAATATTTTCGATCTTCCACAAGTTATTTCATAGTCAGTATTCCAGAAGTTACTTCGACAAATTACTGTTGAAATTTCTCAGTCATGATTCAAAATAGTAGAATAGTCATCTTTGATAACTGGTATAATTTATTAAGTTGAACTGGAGCCTGTATGGATCAGTTTTTTATGTCATACAGCAATATCTTAACATTATACTTCTTCAGAGAGAATTTCCTCTTCCAAAGATTTGCGAGGCTCAACACATACATTACTTTATTGCTGATGCTTTTGCTCTCTCTTTGAAATGTGGAAAGTAACTAATCTTCATCCTTCTATATTAACCTAATTTGAACTTTGTGTCTTTTTCTCATACAGGTTTATGTTCATAGCAAAGTGATGATAGTTGATGATCGTTGTGCTTTGGTTGGATCATCCAATATAAATGATAGGAGCTTGCTAGGATCAAGAGACTCAGCGGTGAAATACTTACCCTCTTGGTTGGATATGTTTGACTGCTTTCTTTCCTCCAACTTACAGAGTGGTATAGATTTATGTCGTCACATTCCAAGAGTTCAAAATTATAAATGGATGCATAGTCATCTTTCTTACAGGCTGCACAAGTTCATGAATGAGCGATGTGTAGAACTGCGTAGAGCTTAGAATGCCTCCACCGCGGTTCTAACTAAAATTCATACGGATTTTTAGGAGCAGAGAAACGAGGAAATCCTGGTGCAGTTTTTCTCCAATATAGTGAAATCTGCAGTGGCGAGTAGATATAGCTCTCACATTGAGAGAGAACCACTACAAATCTGTGTGTTTTGGTCAGTTTCTGATTGCTTTTTATTTGTTATTACTCTCAGAAGAGATTAGGGTTTAATCCATAACATGATACAAAAGAATTGTAGTCATTCACATTCTATTTGTTAAGAAAATGTGATAACTGATGTGTTAAATTTCTGGGAGAAGGTTCACAGATATATAATCTATCCAATGACCTGAGATATTTGCCTCAGTTAAAAAATTTGATGGTTTCACAGGTCAAATATTGGGGCAACAGTGATGGGGATGTACAATTTAAGTTAAGATAGTATCCGTAAGATAACCTTTTTATGAGAACTAGAACCTGTATTTCCATAAATTACTCTCATCTTACCAGCTAAAGGCTCCAGTACCCTATTATCAAAAATGAACACATCCGGTAAAAATTCCTTTGAAACGTCAAAAGGCTAAAATTACATATTACTGAACTATCCTATATATTTCGTATACATTAAGTTTTGCTCCAAATTTGCAACTGTTTCATCTTGCTCATTTCTTCTTCGAACTCCATGACTTGCCTATTACCTCATCATTTTAACCATTAATTGGTGGATTTTTATATCTGACATGATATTTAGATTGCTGTCTTGATTGAAGATACGGAATTTGTCGAGTCATTAATGAATGAGAAGCCTTGGAAAGCTGGAAAATTTTCTTTGAGCCTTCGACATTCCTTGTGGGGAGAGCACCTAGGTTTAATTACTGAAGAAGTGAGTACATTTAAGAAATATTTACACGCTGTAAAAAAATTTCATGACACTAAATTTTTGTTCCCTCTTCTCCAGCTTAGTCGAATAAGAGACCCTATGGCTGACTCTACATTCAAGGATTTGTGGGTAGAAACTGCAAAGGTGAGAACAGTATTAAATATCTGACCGTATACTTAGCATAGATTTTGATTTGGTATTAGAGATGTAAACTTGGTGCTAAATAGACTCTATGGTAATCTCACAACTTGATGTTTCATGTAGGTATATGTTGTTGCATGCATGCATGTGTTTAATTTTGGAGTAACAACTTATAAATTTTAGCGTTGGTCGAAGTATTAGAAAACAAGTAGTTTTCGTACTTCATATCATTTCAACGTTACATATCATTTCGAGCTTTTGCAGTTTTCTCTTGTAATATTCTATTTTTGCACGAATCTTAAGATCAAGTCTATATTTGAAAAGGAAAAACATTATGATTACTCTGTCTATTTTACTTCTTCATTTTCGTCTCTCCCCTTTTATTGAGCAGCTTTATTTTCCCTTTTCCAGGCAAATTCAAAAATTTACCGAGATGTTTTCTCTTGCATCCCCAATGACCTCATACACTCCAGGTGCCTCTTTAGTAATCTGTATTCTCATTTTATGTCTTATTTTCTTCTATGCTTTTGTCTTATATTTTTCCACATTTTTATTAACTGCAGATTTCACTTAGACAAAGTGTTAGTCATTGGAAACAAAAACTTGGGCACACCACTATAGACTTAGGGGTAGCTTCTTCAATGCATGAATCCTATCAGAATGGTGAACATGTCAATCTTGGCTTGTTGAAAAATTTAAAATCCGTAAAAGGATTACTTGTTTCTTTCCCCTTGGAATTCACGAGTCAAGAAGAAGATCTCAGACCAATGTTTATTGAAGGCGAGTTTTATGCTTCTCCTCAAGTGTTTCACTGAACACGAGCATCATTGAAGAAAATGATCATTAGGTCTTGGATAAGAATCTACAATGCGTTAGAAGCCGACAGCATCTAGGTTCTGTGGAAAGAAAACGTGATTATATTTAGTTCTTGTTGATGATTCTTTATAATGATAGCATCTAGGGTTCCTCAAACAAAAATTTGAGTGCATTTTACAATTTACAGTTTCTAGTGATGGCAGACTAAATGTAGCCATTGGTAGATGTATAGCTAGTTTTTGAATGTGAGAATATTGGATTCAGAATTATTGAACATAAAGACAGGTCTATTGAAGGGAAATGTAGATTCTGAGAATGTAATTCAACATTGTAAACTTTGGTCATTCATTCAGTTCTCAATAGTGTATATTTATTTTCCACTATTGTGTGGAAGTCAGTTCCATTCCTTGCTTGAAAAAGGAATTATGAACATTCTTTTACTTTTGTGTTTTGCTTTTAAACAATTATCACAAGTTCTCTTCATTATGTTGTGGAGCAAGGTTGTAATGCACCCTTCGAACACGAATCAGTTTTTCTATAGAGTCCGTCTTTCGTATTTTCAATTTTGTGGTACTTTCCGGTGTGATTTCGAAGCAATGGTTGCTATCCTTCTCAATAATATGTATATTACAACTGCAAGGCTATTTCTAGAGAAGGGCAATCTTCATTATGAAATTGATGCAAATTTAGAATTGATTATTAATAGATTTAGAGCCGTCTGCATGAATCCTTTCTCATCACTTTCTTGTATTAGATCCCCTCACACTTTGTATAGATATAATCAAGGAGAAAAGTAGAGTTGGCAATTATTTGAACTTTTTGATAGAATTATTTTGCTGTAGATACGGGGTTAATTTCACACAAACGAGAAGAATGAAAGAAGAGTACAATTGCTGATATATCATCTATAGCTATTCCCCTTCTCTTTTGCTTCCATGCACGGACAGCACACTCGACCAGACGCTTAGCCGATTTTCCCTTGTTCGGAGTCGTTGATACTATTTGCACGGCTTCTTGGTTCGATACAACGTCCCACACCTTCACACAAAAGAATAGTTCATTATCCGTATCATCAATAAAGTGTTCAACAGTATAGCAAAATACAAAAATAGTGAAGTAAGGCAGCTATAACAATCAGTATCTATGCAAATCCAGATTAGTTAACAAGGCATATATACCCCATCTGTTGCCAGCACGACGAATTGATCTTTACTCGTTATATGTCTCTGTGTCACTTCAGGGACGGAAATAAGTCCGAAATCCTTAACACAATAGTCCCCGAATGCTCTAGACATTGCTAGTCCAGGAGACTCCTCGTCCGGCAACCACACTCTATGAACACCGGGCTCATCATGCAGACAGAATACCCGGCCTTTGCTCTGAATTATCCGCTCAGCCTCCTCTGCACACATTTTAGCAGTCATATGATTCTCTGATATTGGACTATAGAGAGGCAGAGAGTGAGGGAGGGGGAAAGAGAAAGACTAACGGGGAAGATTAGGCTTGAAGTCGACAGTAAGCTGAACCGGTACCAAGCTGCCACTGTCAGAAGTTGTGGCCAGTACGGCACGAGAGTCACCAACATTTGCAATGAAAATAAGCTCGCCCTGGAAGAACATCCCCTATTTAGGCCAACTCATTTGCTAGTAAAAGTCGTCTAAGGATTAGTTATCATAATGCAAGTTAAAAAATAAGCAACTTTTATTACCTGCCTAACAATTGTCAATGCAGTGGTTCCACTGTTGAATGAATCGATTTTACGGTGATGCTGCAAATCCTTATCTACAGCAGCACATGTCTTCAAGTAGGAATGCTTCCATATATCGAATTTATGAAGCTTTTTATCCGATTCTATATCGAAATCTCGATTGAGTGAAGCTTCAACCAATGTCTCTTGCCAATTACAAAGAAGAGACGATGGCAACGACTCTCTAACTCTCTTCGCTACAAAATGTCCCCACGGACCATGCCCATCAAATATCCCACAGAATATCATATCTTCTTGGCATCCAAATTCCTACAACAGTAAATAAAACATCCTATTTATCACCAAAAAACCTCAAAGATAGCCACATTTTCGTAGTTAAATATACCTCCCAAACGACGCAGCAATCTTGATTCACACCTTTCTGCCCTCTCTTTGAGAAAACAGAAGCAAAATTTTTCGACCCGTCGACATTGACAATGCCTGATGATTTCATTATCAAATCATTCTTTTTTGCATCTTTTATCATAGATTCAACAGACTCTTTGGCATCAGAATTCCCACAATTGTTCTTCAAACTCTTCATTTTTTTGGTCGAAAGGGTCCTTGCTAATCCATGGAGCATAGACGATAAATGCTCCATATCACACCACCACCACCACCACTAATAACCTTCACAAGCACAATTCTTTATCAAAACAAATTCAAATCATACTAAAATCACATAAATAGGCATGTAATCTAATGTAGACATGATCCCACCAATCTTGTACAGAATTTGGGAATTTACACAGATGAAAACACAAAGCCCAGAAATCAGAAAACTATTTATTAGATTTTCTTAGCCTCGAGCAACTTATGCCAAAACAATCAAGAAACAAGACAGAACTAATCTGTATGAGATTAATTTGATAAAAAAAAAAAAAACCTAAATTTTTTTTTCAGATAATGCATCATAATGGGATTATAATAAAAAAAATCACACAACGCGCCTTCTTTTTCTTCAGTGTTCCTTCTTTTCACAGTAAAAGCAAACAAAGCAGAACTTGCACGGAGACTAAAATTTTTTATCAAAGAAACAAACTCATAATCTCAAATAGAATGAAAAGCAGAAAGACCTTAAATTTTGAGGCGAAAAGTGATGAGAAAGTAGAGGTGTCACTAGGCCGGAAACTGAAAAACTTGACGGAAAACAGACTTTACTTGCAGGAAAATGAAGGGATTCCGACGAGTTGTGCTGAGATAACGAGACAGTGATGCATCACAATCCATTATTTGGTGCTCTTTTAACGTGTGAGGAGAAGAAAACAAACAGCCTCTTTGGCTTTGGCATACACAGAATCTACACATACAAACAGGTACATGTAAAATACCCCTGCTTAACCATGATTAAGATTCAGACTTTAACGTTGCCCCCGGGCACATTCCAACTGGTAAAGGGAGGGGCTCTTAGTTGCTGGCAGTTCGGAGATCGCGAATTCAATTCTTAGGGCTCTTGGAAGGTAGGCTCTCT
>CAIGRL010285504.1:0-14392 GCA_903798325.1 Fraxinus xanthoxyloides
GGGGCCCATTTTCTGAATTGAGAAGATTGGAAAATTCAACCTGTCGAATTAAATAATAATTGATGTATACTTGTCCACTGTTCTTGAACAGGTTTTCTACTGTTCATCATAATCTCATTTTGTTTTGCTTGCTTGCTTGGAGAAGGAAAAGAAAAGATGGCACAATTCCCGCTGGCTAATACGGCTCGGCTTGTAGTTAGATGGAAAAATGGCTTATGAACGGTAGTTAGGAACCCACTCTTTTATATATGGTTAGATGAGGAATAGAAATTTCATTATTATTGTTGATTATTGACGTGATAATCATATATCAACTATAGAGAAATTTAGCAGAATGAAAATATGTATTGCTCGAAAAGCGTAAAGAAAAGTGTAAGTTTCATGTGTAGTGTTTGGAAATGTATTACATTGGAGTGCTTAGCTTGGTCGTTCTAGTTGAACCTTTGCTTCATTATATAGGCTTCAAAATAGAAGTTGCCGCCTTTTGTCTTGTCAAGCTATAGGCCCTTTAATTGTATGTCATTACCTTGCTTGAACAGATTTCATTAGTTAAATGTCAGTATCCACCAAATGCCTAGTGGTCGAGTATTTCATAATTCCAATNTTAGATGAGGAATAGAAATTTCATTATTATTGTTGATTATTGACGTGATAATCATATATCAACTATAGAGAAATTTAGCAGAATGAAAATATGTATTGCTCGAAAAGCGTAAAGAAAAGTGTAAGTTTCATGTGTAGTGTTTGGAAATGTATTACATTGGAGTGCTTAGCTTGGTCGTTCTAGTTGAACCTTTGCTTCATTATATAGGCTTCAAAATAGAAGTTGCCGCCTTTTGTCTTGTCAAGCTATAGGCCCTTTAATTGTATGTCATTACCTTGCTTGAACAGATTTCATTAGTTAAATGTCAGTATCCACCAAATGCCTAGTGGTCGAGTATTTCATAATTCCAATAAAAATCACATGTTCGAATCTTCCAATTGCACTGAATTTTGTAATACTTATATGCTTCATAATGGTGAAAAATATTGAACTAAAAAAATTGCGAAAAAAATTTCTATACTTGAGAGTCAAACCGAAAACTCCTATTTATGGTACTCAAACCAATTGAACCATCGAAGCTTTATGTTAAGGAAATCACAGATATATAGTCAAACAATAAATACATCGACCCAAAAAATTGAATACCAGCGTATCCAGCATTTGCAGCCACCAGAACTCGCTGGGTGTTGAATTTTCCGTTTCTGAGAAGTTCAATCAAGTTAGCCCATCATAATGCATAGGTCGTAGCATATGGTATAGGTCATCATCTCCTGCCACCTAGGGAATCATTACTTCCTTTTGATTGGTAAGCATGGCAATGTTGATGTCAAATATGACATCTTCCTATCTTTGATTGGTTGACATAGAAGACGTCGACATCATTAAGGAACATTCCTTTAGTTAACTCATGATTCGATGGCTCTATGCCATTTTAACAAGTTGGGCCATATGGTCCAATGTGAACTCGTAATCAAAGTATTTATGATAATTAAACGAGTATTTCTATTCATCCTTATTGGGACTGAATCCTAGTCTACATGGCTGCACAATCAACATCCTACATGGCAAAATGTTAAATTTTATTTTTAAACAAAAAATGTAATTCACGTGTTTTCCTAAAAAAGGTCCAAACGTTTCATCTTCCTAATACCATTAAAGAATAAATCTACAGAATACATCTCAGTTTCTCTCTCTCTCTTACCTTCTCCACCACCGCACTCTGACGACGACAAAAGTTATTAATGGCGTGTTCGATAGAGATTAAAATTAAAAAATTAGCCGTTATTGTTGACTTTTATTAGACAAGTGAGACCCAATAATGACTATATTTTTAATTGTAATTGGATTTTAAGTACGATCGAACATGCCCTAAAGAGGAGGCTTGAATTTCCTGTGGCACCACCAACGACGTCACTGCGTTCTCCACCACCACACTCAGATTGATACGGGTGATGTCCTCGTCGATGATAAATCCATTGGTATGCACTCTTAGAAGCCTTTGAATTGCACTATTGTAAACAATTTACATAATTGTCACTTTTAAAAGTAATTATGTCTTGCTAATTATATAATTTTTACTCCCACTACAATGTGGTCTACAACCCATTCTGAATTTTCAATGTCATATGGTGGATTAACATTGAGGGATTAAGCTATAATCTCCAAATGAATATTTATTTTATAACATAGTGATATTAGTCATTAATTATTGTTTCTAATTAATAGATTAGCCATCAATTACTACTTTATAAGGTGTTAGTCATTATTTTATTTTTATTTCTTCATAGATTATAAAGCGATTGAGGTGTTGATTGAAGAAGGCAATACGTTGGACACAAGTGATGAAGAATATGTGGATGAACACGAGTCAAATAAGAACTTGGTTAGTGAACAAATTATTCAAGCACTTGATGTTAGGACAACTTTTGAATCACTAGACTACTTTTTTGGGTATTATAAACGATATGGAAAACAAGAAGGCTTTGGAGTTAAAAAGAGAACACCACGATCATTTGGAGATTTGACATTTGTTTGCATATCATGTTGTCGAGTCGGGAATTCAAAGTCTGTAAAACAAAATTAGCTCAATCTTAACCTATTGATGAAATTGGTTGCAGGCTAAGGTTAGCGCTTCTATATTAGAAGATGGAAAGTGCAAGATAAATTCTATTAGACTGGAGCATAATCATGGACTGAGTTCACAGAAATCACGATTTTACTCATGTAATAGAGAAATTAGCATATGTGCTAAGAGAAAACTTGAATTAAATGATCGAGCTGGGATTTGATTGGAGAAGAATTATCAATCATTTGTTAAAGAAGCTGATGGTCACGATAATATCTCATTTTTGGACAAATATTGTAGAAATTACATTAATAAGAAGATAAAATTACGACTAGGTATTGGAGATGCTCTAGCAATCCACAACTATTTTGTTCGGATGCAAGCAAAGAATTCAAACTTCTTTTATATGATGGATGTAGATGATAATGCTCGAATTAGGAATTTATTTTGAGCTGATTCAAGGGGCGTGGCAACGTACGAAGAATTTGGTGATGTAGTTACATTCAACACAACCTACTTGACAAATAAGTATGACATGCCCTTTGCATTTTTTGTGGGCGTAAATCACCATGGACACTCAATTTTATTTTGATGTGGGTCACTATCAAGTGAGGACATTGATACCTTTACTTGGTTGTTTTGTACTTGTTTGGCATGCATGTGTAGACGTGCACCGTGTGTTATAATTACATATCAAGACAAAGCAATGCAAAAAGCTATTGAGGCTGTGTTTCCTAACACTCGAGATCGTTGGTGTTTATGGCATAAAATGAAAAAGATGCCAGAGAAATTAAGAGGCTACAAGTTGTATGCAAAAATAAAAGGTGTCTTGCGTAGTGTTGTTTATGAATCATTGGAGAAAGAAGAATTTGAAGAAAAGTGGGAGCAATTCATTACTGAGTTCAACCTTCGTGAAAATGTGTGGTTAGATAATTTGTATAAAAGGAGGCATCGTTGGGTTCCTACATTTGTAAAGGACACGTTTGGAGTCGATATGTCAACCACACAACGTAATTAAAGTATAAATACATTCTTTGATGGCCATGTAAACTCAACGACAGCGATGAAACAATTTGTCGAACAATATGATAATGCTTTAAGAAGCAAGACCGAGAAGGAAAACCGTGATGATTTTTCAGTCTTTTACTACATGGATTCCATGTGTAATGCATTTTCAAATAGAAAAGCAATTTTAGAGTGTATATACTAATTCAAAGTTCAAAGAATTTCAAAGAGAGTTACCTGGAAAATTATATTGTGAAGTTTCTTGTGTTGACGAGGAAAATGGATTGTTTAATGTGGTTGGGGATATATTGGTTGGCGATAAACAGAAAAAACTTCAGTTCACTGTTTTTTGCGATGAAGGGGGAAATGAGGTAAAATATCCTTGTTGATTATTTGAATTTAGAGAAATTTTATGCAAGTATGCTTTATCAGTTCTTTTGAAACGTAATATTCAAAAAGTCCTTGAACTTTTATATCTTAGCACGTTGAAGGAAAGACTTAAGACGGTCTCACACGAAGGTGAAAGTTACCTATGATGATTGGAAAGACGATGAGGACGCTCAATGTTATCACAACTTGCAAAAACAACTAGATGATGTTGCAAGCTTGATGATAATTGTATCGTATTATTTAACACGATGGATGAGTTTGAATCAAAAATAAAAAGAACTGAATAAGCATCGAGGAGTTCTTCGATAAGTACTAATGCCACTATGAGTAATATTGATTGTTGTGATATAATGTGGATGATTTTTGTAATGCTCCTAGTGAAAGCAAACTTCATAGTCCCCTTGCCATTCGAAGACGAGGACGTCCACCCTAGAATAGAAGGGTCTCCAATGTAGAGAAGTTTGTTTCCAAAAAGAAAAAATGTGTAGAAAAAATCCAAGAAAAAGAAAGAAAAAATTGAGGTACATAATTATATATCATCTTCAGTTGTAGTTAAAAGGTTATAATTTACTTAAATATGCTAAATTTATTTACTTCGGTCTAAAGCAACTAAACATGGTGTTAGTAGGCACGTTGAGGTCGGCACACAAGATAGTACAAGTATACATGTAAAGTTTGATACTAGCTTAATAGTATTCAATTTTTATACTATTTTGATGATTTTTTTAGAGTTTAATTCACTTTATTGGTTTTAGGAGCCGGGAACACAAGTTAATGAAATGGCGAGATTCTAGCAACACATTCCTTACTTTCATCACTTACCATCTTATGCTTCATCAACTCCAGTTTTACCAAATTCCGTGTTCTATGCTTGAGATAAGAAAAGTTTGTTATCTACTATTATTTGATTATTTCGTGTCTACATTAATATATTTCTTTTTTTCTTCTTTTTGTATATATTAGGTCAAGCCATGCATGATTTTATAATTTTGATTGAGGTAATGGTAACTCGCTATTTATATGAATAATCAATATTTTATGCTCAATTTATACTAATCTAATATTTATTTTGCAAATGACAAGACAAGCATTTAGAAGTGAATGATTTGGTGAAAGAGAAACTAAAAAAAAAATAGTTGACAATGTTTTATTTATAAACTACTGGGTATTGAATGTTAGGCTTCATATTTTTTTTGTTATTGTAATGAAGTGTAAGAATGAGATCAAGGTGTTTTGAATTTTAGAATAGCACATGTTATGTAATATTGTTTTGCAAATGATAAGACAAGCGGTGTCCCACATGGGACCCATCTATGTGAGAATAGGTAAAAATTCTGTTAAAAAATTTGTCTGTACATTCAGATTAATCCTTTCTAGTTCTTTTGTTTGGCCTTTTTGTTTGATGAACTGCTGTGAATGTCACTTAATGTAATTAGACATTTTCTTGTTTTCGTTTCATCTATTGAGTTGATTCAATACTTCAAATCAAAATATGATCAAATAATTTTGATTTATTTTCAGCTTGTGATTGGCAGTGATAGCACTTTCATTCAAATTTAAATTACAATAATCAAAACACAAATATTTCAAAACCAAAAATAATGTATTAAAAATCCGACAAATTTCATAGTAGAAAGATTACAAAACTCCAACGCCCAAGATTTCATTTTGCAGTAGAATAGTAAATTGCTTTCGATAATCCGACGTTTACACATCAATTTTAACCCATTCGCTAGCTTACAAAATATTATTATAATTAAAATCCACTTTAGACTGAAATTCATTATCACCCTAGTTTTCATGAATTTCAAAGCAACCACTATTGTCTCTTCCAATCCATTTTCACCTCAATAGAACAAGTTTTGAATTCAATAATGATATTCTTTCTTCCCCCACCACCGACGAGATGGTTATCCCTCTTCTGGTAGTGTTTCAACTGCTTGTTTGGTGGTGATTAAGAAGAGGAACTTGAATTTCCGGTCGGTGGTGTATATTGGTGAGGGACGATGGTCGAAATTGATGTGGAGTAATAAGAGAAATAAAGGGTTAGTGAGAGAAAGAGGAGGTAATACATTTATAGGATAATGAAAGGACAGGGTGATGTGACACATAATAATTGAGTGTTGTGTTTTTGAATTTTTCAAAATGTCCCATTATATGTCGATGCGTGCGTGCTCACTATTTTTCAATATGTCTTTGAGCCTAGCATAATTTGAAATTTTGCCAAGTAGAATGTGCCAGCCACCAAGATTGGGCTTGAACGGCTGGACAACAATACTCTATAATTAGTTTCCATGTCTTGAAATGCTGCTATTCTTCAGGTCCTTTCAAATCTGCTCTTCCACTTCTTGATACTAAAGCTACTTCAGGAACTGTCACAGACACAAGCAGATTCTCTCTCTGTGGATACGAGGCAATGGGGCAACCATCACTCAATTCATTAGCTAAACTCATCCCTATTCACTTACGAAGCAATCAGGCTCGTCTCTTGTTTTTTGTTTATCGAAAGCAAGTTCATGAAGTCAATTCCTTTCGTTTAGTACGAGGTCAGTATTGCACCTCTGATCTATCAAATTGCTAAACATCTATTTATGTACTATGCCAATATACTAATGTTATTTTTTGTTTCCAAATAAAATTACTAAACCTAAACATCTATTTTTGGCAAATTTATCTATGGTGAAAACTAAGAATTCAAAAATGTGATAAATAAACAATGAATCTTTTCTCAATTATTTTAGAAACTTTTAAACTCGAAAATTTTATATTCTCAAAAGACTGGAAAATCATTAGGAATATTTTTGTTTCTTAGCCCCTGTTTGAAATTTTAATCACATATTTTATAGGATCTAAAAACTTTTTCAAATATATATTTCTTTAACTTTTATCAAAATCTATTAAAAAACTAATTTTACTTCCCGCCAAATAAGGACTTAATCTGTAGGATATTTCCCAAATTGTCCTATCAAGTTTTTATTCTGGACTTGGGCTCAAATTATGCTGATATGGTATCTAATAAAATACGTGGGCTGGAACAATTGGGTCGAGAATAAATGACAGTAAGCGTTGAAAAAAATGTTATGGCGTAAATAATGTAGTACAAAATAGAATAATTAGCGAACTATATAACCATTATGTCAATTCAATACATGCAAATAGATTTAAAATGTATTGATTGGAAATGATCTCCTTATTTAATAGCTTAATGTTAATATTATATTTTTGTAATACCATTTAACATCAGGATGCATAAATATCATTAATTGATAAGACATGAATCTCATTTAAGATAATTTATCATTTAAAGACGCATAGATTGGAGATAAAACGTTAATATTTTTCATCTTATTTTTGAAATGGAATTTGACATCGAAATTCTCACAAACAAGAAGTGTTATTTTACCTTTGATATAAATTTATTGCTCGAATGTAAAACCCATAGAAACCCTCCATTGCAATTAGTATTTTTCCACAAAAGTAGACATGAGATAAGAAATTCAGTAGGTTTAGAAAATTGTGACAGTTAAGTCCATATTCGATGTGGGCTCTTTTTCATCACGGCAAAGCTTTTGTACCTGATATAGTAAATTTGCATCATAAAGTTGATTTAAGAAAATTTCCTCACTTTCTTTTCCCCATGAGATAAAAGAGAAGAATTTCAATAATGATATTAATCGCTTATATTTTTATTTAACCCTTAGGTGATGTTGATATTGTGAAAAATGATTGGAGAACGTGTTAGAAAGTAGGGAAAATAACGAGAAAATGTTAAAAAAATAATAAGAATATGTAGAGAAAAACATTTAAAAAAAAAAATCATTTTCAAACAAATTTATGCTAAAGTTCAAAGTATCACAAAGAGCACAAGTGGCCAAATGGTTCCAAAACTAAAGCCTTTTGTTTTGATGAATGATAGTGACCAATCAGAGAATTTAGAAAAGCAATGCCATCATTGTTCTTTATTTATAGACGTGTTAGTTCAGTTTACGTAAAGCCACGTGTTTAAACCTTTTGAATTTGTGCAATTGCTCAATTTTGCTTGTTATTTATATTTCTATAATTTTACACCACCACTAAGGATAACAAAGAAAAAAAAATAATAATAAAAAATTACGTTCAATCCAATATCCATGAGGTCCCGTCCCAAATGGGACGGAGATGTGGTGTGAGTTATTGCTCCGAAACGAGCACAAGCAATATCGTCCCTGCCCCATATAAAATTAATTTAAAATTTAAAATTTTTATCAAACAAAAATAAAAGATTTATCATTATTTTTAAAGGGAATATGAGCTATTCTTAACAGATTGGAAAAAAATAATATTTATTAACTAAAGAAATAAAAAAAAATACAAAAAATAAATTGGGCAATAAATGCGGCAGGGGATCTGTCCCGCCATCGAATCACCCTCATCTCACTTTAACCGATTATGGGGATGGGGGTAAGGTGACAAAAATATCGGATGTGACGGGGGTGGGAATAATCAATCAATCAAATATCCGTCTCGTTGTCATCCCTAAAAATCACCTTAAAAGTCAATGTTTTTGTCCTTTTGAAAAAAAGCCACATTTCAAATTTCATTGTTTTTTTTCCCTAAAATAACATGTTTCTAAAACCGCTCTAATTCTCTTTATAACTTGTATTATTGAAATCACGTAACTCTTACTAAATAAATTTCTTTCTATGCAATATATCTTGACTTAATTGTAGGGATGACAAAGGGATGGGTTGGAGCAACCTCCTTCACCCCACCGGGTAATTTCTCGGCTAGTTATCCGTTTAAGGAGGGACATAGCCCTTGTCCCCCTCCCTTCCCCTGTTTTTTTACATTTTATTGCCCACTTTCATTAAAGCGAGACAATAATATATATTTTAATTAATTTATTAAAATATATTTGGTAAATTAATGATTTTATTGTTAATCATATTCTTTAGATAATCTTAATTGCTATCTTTTATTAGAATTAATAAAATTTCGTGGAATTTTTATTTAAAGTATTGAATTGTTAAATAAAAAAAATTAAATGGGGTGGGGCCATTGTTACCCGTACCTGTCCTAGGAAGAAGTCACTGATTCTATCTCCAACCCGAATACTCGATTAAAAGGGTAATTTTCATTTCATGGTATCGAATTTGACGAATTTTTTTGTCACCGTATATATTTAAAAAAATTATTCTCAATCAAGGGTAGTGGCATTTCAAACGTTGTTTGAGAAGGAAAAAAGGGGGTCCCGTCCACACTTTTTGTGAATCCATTGGTCACTAATAGATTCTCCATTCAAATAATAGGCCAATTTATAAAGTTGGATTCTTGTTTCATGTACATTCCTCTTGGACACTTGGCAATTGTTTTTAAATTACAAATAAATTCGGTTTCCTGTTCTTTTATCAAGCTTGTTAGGACACGTGGACCCTTGTTTTGTTGTACATGTATAATTCCATCTAAGGGACAAAACATACTAGGAGATTTTTGACAAGACGTTTTCATCCGCAAGTAAATTTGGAGGGTATTTGGTAGAGATTAAAATCGGATTAAAATTAAAAATATAGCCGTTATTGTTGACTTTTATTAGAGGGGTGAAACCCAATAATGGCCATATTTTCAATTTTAATTGGATTTTAAATCGTACCAAACAGGCTCTTGAGTTCTCGGAACAGTCGAGTTGATTTTCTTCCTTTAGTAGTTGGAGGTTGGAGCAAAATTTTATGTCAAACTCGAAAGTATCATCAAAGCATATTTCGAGATTGGAATGAAGGGATAAAATTTTAAGCTCAATATGGCTTGAAGGCATGGTAGCGTACCTCAAAGAACCGTATGCTGTATATGAGGGATTGATTTAAAAAGATGAAAACATTAATCAACATAATAAAGAATTAAGTTGCTCTTCTTGATAAAATTCATGTTTTAACATAAAATGTCAAATCTCATCGAGAGGTAAAAAATTGCTTGTTACAAATGGTTTCACCTCTTCACCTTTTCAAGTTACACGTGATCATCATAGAAAGATGACACATATATGTTTGAAATTAACATTATATATTTTCAAGAAGTCTCTCTTCGAGATTATATATTTTTAATCATGATGCAAAATTAAAATTTTTATTACGACTATTTGCCAAATTCAGCCGTTCAACTTGAGTACTTGACACCATCATTGTATAAAATTGTTCGTGTTGGGTTTGTGCCCATAAATCAACCTTCTATAGTTGTGGTAAAAATGAGACATTACTTATGAGGGCTAGTTTGCTTTGCAAATAAAGATTTATGAGAGTGGCTTAGTCTAATTTTAAAAAGGAAAAAATCGATATTAATGTTTTTTATATGTATCGAAGAATGAATTGAGTACCTCTTCCTAACTCTGAAATATCCATAGACAAAATTCTCGAACACAAAATAAGGTCACTTACGGAAACTAACAAGAGCAAATAAACGTGAAATAGAATAGAACTAGATATTAAACAATACAAGCATGCAATCAAATATATTGCACAAACACGTACTAAAACACGAAAAATAGTGATTATTCTAGAGAAAGAATAAGTGGGAGACAAATACAACGAAATTGGTAAAATCCCATGTGAAAATAAGATGCAACTTTGTTCAAACATGAAGAATATCATAATGTTTAATGCATTATAAGAGGAAACTATTGAATGATAACCACATGATGTATCAATAATTAATGGATCAAAGAATTTGCCACCAAATACATAGTCATTACCATTTTAAGCAAAGAATACTTAGAAAGGATAAAATAGCTGTAATCTCTTGATTGAATTAAGTACAGGTTCCTAAGCTTTGTTGATAAGTTATTTTTTTCCCTCTCTCATGTGTATTGTATTTAGGGAAGCACCTCAAAAGCTGAATTCCCATTTGCCCAAGATATTGTATTAAAGTCATAAAGTTATATTCTAAATTCTTCTCAAGCCAATTTGTCAACTTATTTACATTTTTTAATCCAATAACATCGTGACATTTATTTCATGCCACAAAAACGTAAACTTGAAATGACTCGACATTATTAAAGAAAAAAAGTTGAAATATTTATATCATAAATAAATGGTTACAACAAGTTTTGAGGAGATATAAAGATGATCTTATTCATTAGAACGCCATGATTTCAGTAAAATAAGTTAAGAAACGCGAGCTAAATCAAAACTAACACAACCATTTGTGGTTACTAGCTAATATTAATTAACAACGACCTGATTGATAGAGAGTGGTGAAACGGGATTCATATAACCGACTTCATATTTATAATTAGGATTAATCTATTGGTACATTCAATATCTATATCTGGGATGACATCCCACTAGGTTTAAAAATCGAGGTTATTGATTTTAATAAGTGCTAGAGGACTTAATGGCAAAATTGATTGTCACGTTATGAAATGTCAACTAGAATGTAAGTGTAGCAAAACTGGTATAATGAAGAGCACTAGTTCATTACTAGTCTAATAATACTTGCTAAACATTTACGTGTCAAATTTTAAACTACATGGAAAAAATCAACAGCCTCAATCTCTGAAAAAGTCTAGTGGGCTTTTCTCTCTTCTGAAGAAGACAGCTAGCAAAGGTTGGACAGACTTTCAAACGTGGTATTTTTCCTCATGTATGTAGAGAACCTTTTACTGCAAGTAGAAATACTGCAGAATCTTTGAACTTCAATTCTAAGCCCTCAAAGTTGCTTTCTTGTTCCCTCTATAAAAGCCCTTAGAGTTCCCAAATCAATCTCATCGCAGACAAACCAGACAAGACTTTCCTCTCAGAATTTAGTAGGCGAATACCCATTTTCTTTTCCCTCTCAAATCTTTGTCGTCGCCATGTCGAGGCTTGTGGAACCTCTTTCTGTAGGGAGAGTTATAGGAGAAGTTGTTGACAATTTCGTTCCAAGTGTGAAGTTGAATGTTACTTACAATTCCAATAAGCAAGTCTCTAATGGCCATGAGCTCATGCCTGCTGTCATTACTGCTAAACCTCGCGTCGAGATTGGTGGAGAAGACATGAGGGCTGCTTATACACTTGTAAGTATAGCCTTCTCATATTGCCACATTAGCATTTCTCTCCATTTGTGTGTGTGTGTGAATAGGAAATATGATTTTTGACAATTGGTCTGCATGTTTATAGGTGATGACAGATCCTGATGCTCCAGGCCCAAGTGATGCATACTTGAGGGAACACCTTCACTGGTTCGTTCTTCATCTTAATTATAAAACGGTTTACCATTTAGATAATGCAACTCTGTGGTTTGAAACTTTATTGGATTTTTGGTGTGCATTAAGGTTTTAGCTTCTTTGTTTTTGCTGTTCATTACTGTACACTCTTCCCTGCCAAACAAGAATTTGCTGCAAATATATTCTAACAATGATTTATGTGATTTTCTTTCAGGATAGTTACAGATATCCCGGGTACCACTGATGCTTCTTTTGGTAAAGTTTCTCAAAACCAAGATAGTTAATAATTAGCACTGCCATCTCAACTATTTTCAGTTCACTGCTATGTATGATCAGAAACTAGATTATAGTGAAACTATAAAATAGCACACACACATAAAAGCGTATATAATTTGTCTGTTCTTTTTAACACGAATATTCTATGAATCCAGGAAGAGAAATCGTGAGCTACGAGACTCCAAAGCCTGTCATCGGGATCCACCGATACGTGTTCATTCTGTTCAAGCAAAGAGCAAGACATTCTGTGAGGCCACCTGCTTCAAGGGACCACTTCAACACTAGAAGTTTTGCAGAAGAGAACGGCTTAGGTTTACCAGTGGCTGCAGTGTATTTCAATGCACAAAGGGAGACTGCTTGCAGAAAAAGATGAAAACCTAATGAATAATTATAAGCAAAAATAATGTTTATTTATTTTTCTTTAGGTCTTGTCGTGTGTGCTTACTGGTGCTATAATCTGTGTTCTATTGTACTCGCATTCTGCTAAATCCTTTACAAGGTTTAGTTAAATACAGGGGTCCCACAAACTTTTAGGTTTAATTCTTGAAGGATTTGATGATTAAAAGGGGCATAGATACTACTGTTTTGTTGGATTTGAAATGGGATTATGAAGTGGTCCCCTAATCTTATGTATTAGAATAATTGAATATTGTGTTCTACCGTTTCTTGTTTGCCTTCAGTAATCTGTCTTTTGCTTCTAATTGGTGAAATATTGCCTTTAATTAATCTGTCTTTTGCTTCTAATTGGTGAAATATTACTTTTCCATACGAGGCAGAAAGTTGGGTTTTATTCTTAATCGGGACTTATGAATTAAGAGCATGTTTGATGTAAAGTTTTCAAGAATAGATTTTGTGAAAAAAGACTTCTTTAAATAATGTATGGTTAAAAAGTGAAAAACAAATATTAATGGGCACGTACAAAATTGTTTTCGATTTTCCCGCTTCTCAACTAGTGAGCGCAAAATGGTTGATTTGGATCTAAATATGCGAGTGTAAAATAATACGAAAACAACAGTAAACTTTTCTTTCCAATAAATTTTACGTTTGGGGTGTAAAAATTTTAGAGAAATCATTTGCCTATGTCCATCCATTTCAAAGCAAATCTAAACAGTGAATAGGTTGGTTAGGTCATGAATAAGTTGAGTGCACCTATAGGCCTGCCCAGGTGGGCCACGAGTCCATTTAACCACATCTAGCACGACTGAGCAATGGTGGAAGGCGAGTCGAGAAAATTAGCATGACTCCTATGCCAGGATGCACACACAAATCGTGGAACTGGACAAACCTATGCAGGCTCTTACAAAATTCTCTCTACACAACTATCAAGAGAACATAGAAAGAAATCTCTGTATAATTAACTTCTAGAAAACAATTAAAGATAGTCAAGAAAAATGCCAACACTCAGATGACATCTGCTATAATCAATCACGTACATGCAGATTTTTACAAGCTATGTTTCGAATCTCTAAGCCAACCTTCAAAACACGGTCAACGTGTCACACCTGAACTAGACGTTCTTGATTTTCACCTGAGGATGATAAATAGCAGCAGAAAACCTGATTTTGAAATACTTCAACTTGTGGACTTAGGGGCTAGAAACGTGAATCTGAGTGTACTCAACTTCAGATAATCTTCTGTTTACAGAAACACTACTAAGATCTTACATGAAACTGTTCATGCACTTATTTCAGCATTACACTGATGCTCCCTGCTGCAGCTTCTTCTCCGCCAAAACATACTTGAACAGGTCTTTTTCTCCAATCGTATTCCTTCTGTTTTTTCCTGGTCATTCGATGTGGATAGTGAATGATGAGACGGTTCTTCTTGAGTTTCGTTTCCTCCAGAATCAAAATGCTGACAAGGTCCTTCATTGCACGTGCACAAAGGGATTGCAACAGAGGGAAATGGACTACAGGTAACCGGACAGAAAATATCTGAA
>CAIGRL010285524.1:0-10915 GCA_903798325.1 Fraxinus xanthoxyloides
GCATCTACCCTTCTATCATCAATAGAAAGTAATGCTACAAACAATGTCCAAATGGAATCTAGTCTACAATTCAGTTTTTCTGCCACCACAAAAGACAAATTAGAACTTTTTGAAAACAAAAAATGTTTCATCCGCAGTTGTCCACTTCAGTAACAAATCATCTCAGGAAAGACTTAGAAAAATACCGTGCAAAGAATTGATGTGATGATCAGCAATATCTATTGACATCTGGATGATAAGTATGGATTCAACTGGCAGTACTTTCTTTCCACAATCCGAATAAACTAATGCCAAAGCTCGCCACAGAAACCACTTTTTGGCCTCTTGCCAGAGACGGCTATGACTTCTGAAAAAGAATCAACCAACTGTTCCGCCAAACTACTTGGATCGTCAATTAAAGTCTGTATAAAAGTGTAAACTACTCGGCATTCCTGCTTAGTTGATCTCAAGCTGAACCATGTCAGAAACTTCTTTCTGAATTCCTCCTTAATATGGCCCTCACATTCCAGCCAACGGACGATTTTAACACAGTATTCGTAGTTTTCACCCAATAGTCCCGCCACATTCCCGACTTGGGACGGTGATCCGTTGGTAAGATTGCTATCAGAATCTTGCATCTCCACATTGGTATTATGTGTTGTCTTTGGNCTGTTCCGCCAAACTACTTGGATCGTCAATTAAAGTCTGTATAAAAGTGTAAACTACTCGGCATTCCTGCTTAGTTGATCTCAAGCTGAACCATGTCAGAAACTTCTTTCTGAATTCCTCCTTAATATGGCCCTCACATTCCAGCCAACGGACGATTTTAACACAGTATTCGTAGTTTTCACCCAATAGTCCCGCCACATTCCCGACTTGGGACGGTGATCCGTTGGTAAGATTGCTATCAGAATCTTGCATCTCCACATTGGTATTATGTGTTGTCTTTGGGCAAACTTCCACATGGGAGTCAACAGCTGGACCTTCATCAGTTTTCATATGGTTCCAGTTGTCTATAGATGACTCAACTTGGGGGGTAAACTCTTCGTTCAGATCAGGCACTGAAGAAACATTCAAGTCAATCTCCCTTGGAACAAATTGCAACCTGTATCCAAGTACAGTTTTTGGTTCAATAAAACTATGATCCCTGGAACATTTTTTAATATCTGCACCACGGAATCCCTGACGAAAGCCTTGTTCTTGAGTCCATGCCAGCCTCAAGCTCTTCCCGAGGTCTTGAACCTTGATTTCAGAGTCAGGTTCAATTTCTGTTACAGTCTTGTGTTCTCGCTTGGTACACTTAGAGGCCAGCCATCCATCAGCTTTCCCAATAGCAAGAGAACAGAGAGTCTGCACATCCCCGGCTACTGAGAGCCTGCTGACAATTCCCCGTGCCATTTTTGCTGAATCATTCACAGGACCGACCTCTGTTTCCAATTTTTCCTTAGCTTCTTTGATAAATTGATGGAGCTCTTTAAATCTGGAAGTCCCTTCCAAGAGCCTGTAACTCAGGAATATCCTATAACAAAGGATATCTACACGACGAGCATCCTTAGCTATAGTTAACTGTTTCTTCCAGTATCTGCAAAATCATTATTGGTGTCATAGAGCCTCAAAATCTGATACAATGAAGTCAAAATTATTTCTAGGTGGACCTCTTCTTTTCTATGATATATCTTAGCTTAAATCTGAAATTAAGTCATACAATGGGAACATATGCCCGTCACTTGGAAACATAACCTTCTGCCATGCTAGGTAGCTTTGAAAAGGGATGCACATTACGATTTTTATTGCAAGTATATAACTGCTGCCAATTTGTGGTTCTTTTTGTATAAAAAGGTTATAGAATATGTGGAAAGATTTCCACAGAAATTGAGCTGGGATTGGGAGGGTATAAAGAACCAAAAACACTCTTTAAGACATCTAAATGAAATGTCTAATACGTCAATCAAACTTGAGACAACATGAGTTATGAGGATTAAATCTCTTTGCTGAGAAAGAATATCAGGAACAGAAAAATGCATTTGAAGACGTGCATGCGCATCCAGACGTAGACTTTCATGAGCAGACCTCACCCCCAATCTAATGATGATCCTGGCAACTCATCTCAAAAGGAGTTACTTGGCGTTTGCACTTAAAATATAATTATCTACAATAGCAAGTCCACCAATTTATTGCACTTAAAATGATACCCAATCTTTATTGTTGCACTTAAGATGCTAATATTTGAGACCAAAAGATATGGTATGGCATGAGAAGAGAGTGATTTTCCTCCAATTTTACCAACTTGTCTCCACCTCCTCATGTTTCAAAAATATAAACATACTCTACAATATGTTAATGAAGCCTATTTCAGAAAATGTGGCGAAAGAAGAGAGGTGGGGTTCATGTAATAGAAAAAACATGTTAAAAGTAAACAGCATACCCCAGTATCCCGGAAACCTTGCCGCACGAAGCACAGCAATAGCTTCCATCCAGCTGCATCATCTGATCAAGATCAACAACTCCCACCTTCCCGCGTTGGAGAGCACATTCAATGTGGCAAGATAAGCCACAGGAGTGCCCCGAACCAGATTCAGATGTGCATTCCAACCAGAGACTTGGATCCTTATTGTCGTCAAATAAATGACAAATGCAACAAGAGCACCTCTTGCAAAATGTGTCATCTATTGAAATAATGGCTCGACATGCAGAATTTTTACAGATCCACGAATTAGGACATTTAATATCAGCATATGGCTCTGTGGGTGGTGGTATTCGAACAGCGTTTTCCCCCTTCCGTTGTTTCCTAGAAGGCTGATCCGTAGGACTTGAAGAAGATCTCTTGTGTTCCTGATTCTTTAATGTTTTCTTACTAGCCACTGGAATATCCATTTTCCCCCAAACTTCTTTGCACACAAGATGAAAGAGTTGAGCACCAGTAACTGCAAAAAAAAAATAATAATAAATAAATAATTAAAATTTGTTACCTCGTGGAAGTATCAACAGCATTTTCAGTAATAAAGGATAAAGATAAAGTTGGATATGCACACACACACAGGGGCAAAGTAGCTAAATGGGCAAGAGGATCATCTAACAACATTCAATTTTTTTAATTTTTTTTCATAGGTCATCTAACAACATTCAATTGATAACCAAGCAAGAAGTTAAGAAAAAGAGTGAAAGGAACAACTCATTTCAAATATATTAAGACTTGTCCCTATGCCTATAACAAACCTTCGGCCAACTAACTTGTTATTAGTCATTGACTTCAAGACTTTTTGTAATCATGATAAGCACTAAGCACTCAACCCGTATAACTTATCGCTGAACTTGCCAAGAAGATTGGAGAATGCAACTTTTTTAAGCTAAATTTTGAGCTGTGGCCATAATTATTTAACAAAATCTTGGCTACATGATTTTTATTTGATTATCGATTCATATTTCATAAACTTATAATCCCTCTATCCCCCATTGAATACTTCATTTCTCTCGAAGGATGTCCATAAAAATACCTCATTTTCCAAAAAAAATTACTTTCCAAAACTATGTTTACTCATACGATGGGGACACAATTTAACATGACAATGCCTCCTGGCCATTAGTTTCAATGGTGAAAATGAATACTTAAATCAAATATCAACTTATTCAATTTGCAGCTAGAACAGCATTCAAGTGTGGACAGGATAAGTAGCAAATAAAACAATATTGATACATTAATCATATCGAGATCTCTAATGGGCAATTTGATTTCTCAGTCTTTATGCATGTGCCTTATGATTACAATCCAATGTTTGAGACAGAATAATTAGTAAGCACCGAAATGCCACTAGATCTGAAGTATCCATGTCTGACACATCCGACACAGCACATGTCCAATAACGGTGGGCATGTCCCATTTTCTTATTTTTATAACCAGCACATCGCCTATTGGTGACGGAAAACGCATTTAAAATAATTGAAACAAAAGGAAAAGGAGACAAATCGCAAGAGGAAATGGTAGATGGGTAGAGCAAGGAGGCAGCTGGGCGCAAGAGGAGACACTGCTAGGTGGAAAAGGGAAAGAATTGGTGGAAGAGGAAACCTTGATTTAGAGCCGTAGGTGCTAGGTAGGAAATAGAACAGCGCTAAATGAATAGAGACCCTAATCGAGGTCTTTTAAAGAATTAAGAAGCGTTGTTTCATTATAGAAGTCACATGCGTCTTTTAGGTAAAAGAACAGGCACACAACTTTACTTAAAAGAATAGGCACACAATTGAACAAACAACGCTTTTACGAGTCAAAAAGAAAACCAATTGAAACTTAACTATTTTAAACTTCCAACCTTAAATTGAAAAGAATGCATAACAAACATATAGAAGCTGTCACTACTAGCCTTACGTGATTCTTATTCTACTTGTTTTGCATTTCACTTCAGCTTCCTCAAAATTTTCATCTCCATTTCATGAACAAGTTAGTGAGTAGATGACGATATATCTAAGCATATTTGGAAATACATAACAATATATGATAAAATCAATGAAGGAGGTGGTAATGTTTTCTGGAAACGTAATTTTTGCAATGCAAATTGCAACTAAGAAAAGTCAATACAAGAGTAAGTGCATATTTCTTAAAATTATCAGGTTAGAGTGTTGAGATTTGTCCAGAATTAACAACAAAAGAGACAAGGAAAATGCAAAAGTCAAGATGGGGCTAAGTTGAGAATGATAAATAATGCACCAAAAGGAGTACCGTTGCCATTGGGTAGAATTTGTATAGGAAGTAAAACTGATACTAATTTTCATAAGATTGAGCAAAAGAAAATAAAGACTAGTGAAAGTGGAAAATGAAATTGAGAAAGTTTTCTATATGACAACACATAATCAACTGCATGACAAAATTACTAGAACTCTCATTCAGACAGTCTACTGTTTCACTGAGCTAAATAAATCGTTATAATGTTTGTTCTTGTAGTCTTGTGTCAACAGCCACTTATAACGATATTTGTCCCTGGAATATAATTTGTTGAGACCTACTCTTTTTTCAAAGAATGAAATCTAATGTCAAAAGATTATTGCAACCTATTAAAGGAATGTGAGTAGAAAAAAAGAGTGAGAATTGTGAGTAATTGCTTGACCAACTCGCAGATTATGATACTATCCATGATCACTACCACATTGACCTGAA
The DNA here is from genome assembly GCA_903798325.1 of Fraxinus xanthoxyloides. Lineage (NCBI taxonomy): Eukaryota > Viridiplantae > Streptophyta > Magnoliopsida > Lamiales > Oleaceae > Fraxinus > Fraxinus xanthoxyloides. The sequence continues at coordinate 5,126 of CAIGRL010285524.1, forward strand.
GACTTGGTAAGTCCTTCATGGCACTCGTATACCTATGCATCAAACATTTCCAGGAAATCATTTTTTTACAAATATCCATTGTGGTAGAGAGTGAGTATAGAGCAGTTATTCCTTCTTTGCATTCTGTTAAATGGAATACCATAGCTCCAACACGTGCGGAGAATTTAACCTTATTTCATAGCAATCTTTGTCTCTTTTTCAATGAGGAGTCCACAATATGCACAAAGAGAGACTAAGACGAGAAGCTGTTACTATGTTTGTTCTCAGAGTCATGATGTCAATAGCCCCTAATTAAAATATTTTCCCCTGGGATATAATTTGTTGAGAGCTACTGTTCTTCAAATAGAAAAAGGTCAATAGAAAAACGTTATTGCAGCCTATGAAGGCATGTGAATAGAAAAAGAACTGCAAATAATTGCTAATGTGACAGACTTTGATACTATCAACGATCGTTACCACACGGGCCTAAAGGCTTTGTGGGTCATTCATGGCTCTTATATATCTATGCTTCAAACACTACCTAGAAGTTATTTGTACCAACATCTTCATGATGCTGTAAGTGAAAATGCAATTCTTATTCCTTTCTGCATTCTCTTAAAAGGAATACCATAGCTCGAACATAGTCTTCGTTCATAGCAATCTAAGTCGCTTGTCAAGGAGGAGCCCACAATATACACAAGGAGAGACGAAGATGTGTGACATTAGAACTGATACATTTGATTCATTTGAAGATGTTGGTGTGCTTGAAGATGCTAGTTTGTCTCTAAATGAACCAAAAATAGGATGAGAGACTAATTACTGATGATGGAAATGAAGATGTTGGAGACGCAACTCAAGGTAAATGAAAGAAATAATTTCATTTTTGTTTCTTGAACATCATGTTATAAGAAAACAAGTATGAACTTATTGTCGAGTTTGTTTTATATTTCTTGTATACAATTTGATGCAATAAGTATAAAACGTTTTATTTTCTCTACAGTATAAAAATTTAAAAATAAAAAAATAAATTTATTATTACTTTTATTGAAGTACCCTAACATGTCTATGTCCTACTTTTCTGAAAATTATGCGAATAGTGTGTCATGTACACTTCCGTTTCAACTCTCACATGCTTCCTAGATGATCAATTTGTCAATTTATTAATGAAATTAATTTCTTATTCTTACTCTTCTCGATTAGCCAGTTCTTAATTAGTATTTGATTATACTAAGATACAGAAATTACTACATACAAAAACTTGCATCTAATCTAAGTAACAATAACTTGTAAACGTGTGCATAAAAATAAAATATCCAAAAAAAAGAATCACAACAAAAAGAGAGAACCCACATTATTAAAGAACAAAAACACTGATAAAAATAGAGTAGAATTTAATAATAATATACAAGAATGGAGTAAAGGTAAAACATAGCACTGACACACTGAATCTAAAAGGGCACTGATCTTCACCAGTAAATAATCAAAGGATTTGGGGGAAAAGCCAAATATCTGAACTTTTTGGTCCACTAATACATTTATCACTTGCTGTTATTACTGGCAAACCACGTAGCGGTGATGGTGGCGGTGACACGGAGGATGGCAACAGAAAAAGAAGAGAGCAAAGAGGAGAAAAAGATATTGGACTAAGAGAACAGGGTGCGGCTTTTACTTCTGCAAAAAGATGATATAATGGATTGAAAATTCTATTTACCTTATTGACCTGTAAAAATAAGTTGCAAATTATCCTAGAATGTCGATATGAAATACTATAACTATCTTGCACTAGAACTAATAAAAATCTCACTACGAGCAGGTGCTTTTGTCCAATGTCCCACTCCAATTCAACTGAGCCTAAGTCAAGCTCTTGAAGCTAACTTGCAGCCCTAAATTTCTTAAATGTTTCAACACAGACCAGTCCTAGACAGGACTGGGTTAAACCGTCAACAAACTCCAACCCTCTTCTCAAATTTAGATAAGTTTATTAGCCATTTACCAGCACCGAGTTTTATAAAATGTAAGCCGACTATCGAGGTGTTTTGCCTCTGACATACAAGCAATAATCCTCAAGATAAACCCAAAAAATAATATAATCAAATTATACAAGTACCAAATATACTAATAAAAAACTATTAAACATCTAAAAAATTTATAAAAAATAATTGCAAGACAATAAAAGGTCCAATTTACAACTCAAAATATAAAATTGAATTGACAAAGTAAAAATTAATATATTAGAAAACTAGTAACCACGACGACTAGCCTACAAGCAGACTAAAAGTGTAAAACAAATATAATAGTAACAGAAACTTCGCTTGATTGAGCAATGGAGGTATCAGAGGCACACATGACCCTTTGCTTGTTCTTTTCTCTAATCTCTAATCATTTTCATTATATTCTTTGTGTTCAGAACACTTCAAAACACCCTTCAGATTTTCTAGGCTATGAAAAATCTAGCCAAATATGCCAAGTACGGTAAAAAAAGCTTAGAAAGCGCAAGCATAAGGAGATCACACCTCAATCACCTAGAGGCTTATATTCTGAGGAGTGCATTACACTATGTGGAGGCACAAGTCTTGAGAAATATCACTCAAATCTTAAGCTTTGAGGCTCTTAGTGAAGGCCTCATACGAGGCATGCAGCAAGGCATAAGCGTAAGAAAGTACAGAAAACAATGTAAATACCCAACCAGTTATTGAATAGCTAAATATGGCATCATAGTATTTTAGCCTTGACGAGCTTTCATCTCTGTAGCACAGACATTTAAATTAGGGTAGCGTGTTCGTGTCAGACACGTGACTATACTGACATTCCTCGGACACTTTACCATAAATATTTTTCCTTTTTATTAAAAATACTATATATTTTTAACTAAAAATTATTAGTAAATAACAAATAGATACTCATATTTAAAAGATTTCAAAGATAAAAATTAATAAGAATTATAAAACTAAATTTATACTACATAAGTGAAGAATTTTTAATAATTTAATTAACATGTCGATAACGTGTGGTGTCAGTACTTTTTTTAATCTGACAAATATCGTGTTGGACACATGTATCCATGTTGGTCATCATAAGCATTCATAAACAAAAATACAAAATTATACATATAACAAACAATAAACCATCTAAATATTTCATGCTTAAAAAAATCACCAAAACTTTCATTCTAATTTGCAAATTAGAACCTAAAATGGATCAACAAAGTATGACATCATAATTAAATATGTGGAAATCACGTGACTACAAATAAATAACTAAAACCAAAATTTTAAAACAAATAAAACAACAGGCCAACTGTTCAGAACTTTGCTTGCTTCGACTCCAAAAGACGTATATCCAAAGACAGCAATAACAAACAAACAAATGAAAATCTATGCCTATTTTAAATAAATTATGGCCAGCTACAATACTCCTTTTTAGTCACCAAAAATTTTAAATAATGAATTTACATGTCCAAGGTCTCTAGTCACCAATCGTCTATTAAAGAAAAGTTTCACCTTCACTTGGGATAGAGGTTACTGCATTTTAGTCGTACAAGGCCAGCTATAACTTTTTACTTCTTGTCTTATCTAATTTTCATATCCTTTTTTGTTCTAGTTTTTAAGGTTGTTTAGTCTTTAAAATAGTTCAAAACATCCTCACAATGTTTAAGCCCGGAAAAAACCATCCAAAAAGGTTGATGCCAACAATAAAAAGTGTGAGGCACTCAAAACTTGACCTTTGAGGCTCTTAATGGAGGCTTTCGATCAGGCACAAGCCTAGTGCACTTTTCCAAACAATGTACTGACCCATTTTTATTTTATCTTTTTCGAATTTGAGTTTCTTTTGTCCATCTTAGAATGTGCCAATAATTACAATATTGGCTTGTGATCTTAATAAGCCAAAGCGACTTTACCTAAACAATTATGCCCTTCTCAATTTAGCTTATCTTTTCAAATTATGCGAACTAAAAAGTAACTCTAAATCCAAATAACCAACAAATCTCCATCAAAACAAAAAAGTCAAAATAATTGTTCATCATAAAAATCATATGTAGATAACAAATACAATGATCCATCTAAAAACAAGTCCTCTCATTAACAAAACTACCAACCTCTATATGCATTAACCCCCAAACGCCAGCCTCTAAATTAAGAAATGGTCCTAGAATACCACAATTATCCGATTGATGCCATAATCAGCACAGACGAAGAATCTGACCTCATATTGATGGTATCCATCATTTCACTTCAACTAGGACTCGTTTGGTAAGTTCTATTATTATACAAAAAACTCAGTTTCATTAGTCACAGAGACATATCAAGAGGCATCTGATAGAACAAAAGGGGGAAAAAAGAATAGTTTAACATCATACAGGTTATGGTGGCATAAGTTTGAAAATAAAAAAACAAAATCACGAGTTTCGAGTTTCATGCTATGTCCATAATTACTTGAAACTTTTACAAAGATTAGTTAGCTGAGAAAGAGCTGAAAGGGAAATGTTTTTCATGCATTAGCATATACCCATCAGAGCTCAAAGTTTGGATCGGTGTAGTCATATCCTGTGGTTCAAGAGTGATAAATAGGCGTGCGCATGGATCTTTTTGGACAGTTCTAACAGTTCTCAATCGAATCCAATGTAGTTAATGTTGGAAACCCCCAATCTGAAGACAAGATCACAAGCAAAGGCAATCCCAGAGCATGCAATTCAGGCAGCATTATCCTAGTTGGGCTCGTTTAAATTCAAAAAGGATGCATGCTAATGTACGGAAAAGCTCAAATGACAATAAGCATTGACAGCAATTCCAGTAATAAGTCTGCAAAGACTACAACTAAGGCTAATCGACAAGAAATTGAGTACAGACAAGACACATTAAGTCAGCAACATTAAATTCTTGTGCGAATGAGCAGCCAAAACAACCCCTATCATCATACAACACGAAAGAAACAAGAAAAAAATTCAGCTTAACAGTGGAAAAATCAATAATCGTGTGTTTCACATAAAAATCCAAAACACTGAACAAAATAATAATGCTTCATGAAAGAAAAAGTTACCATAAAGCAAGAATAATGACTGATAGCAGGAGCTCCAGACGTTGGGATTATGGCTATTAGAAGAATCCCTGAGAGGCCCCCGAACCCTGTACCAAAACCCAAAATTAGATTCAGAAAACCAAAATAAAGAACATTATATGATACTACGAAACAATTAAACTAAATTATGATACCGCTGCGTGGGTACGGGGACCCAGTAGATAGAGGAGATGGAGCACGTCTAGGGTTTTGCTGAAAACTTGATTAAACAGAGTAGCTGAACTAAAGGGATAGAAGGAAGACGAGTGACGTCTTGATTGAGGGATTTTTCTGATCAGGGTGTGTTTGAACAACCCTACTTTGAAAAAATGTATTTTTAAATAGTAGATTAACGCAGAATGTATATTTGAAAAAAAAGTAAAAATTATTGATATAATGAAAAATATTATTTTATTGAAAAATGTGTTGTTGAAAATAAGTATAAGAATGAAAATGAAAATTTTAATGTGTAGCAAACGACGGCTAAGAAGAAATTGGTTGGCAGCAGTTTAAACTTTTAACAAAAAAATAAAATTTCCCAAGATTCATTTTCAGGGAAATTAATCACTACTCTATTAAAAGACAGGATAGCAAATCATTGTTCATTTTTGCACGCTTTGTTTCACACGTAAACTGGTATCAGACTGTTCATAATCTGGTTAATATTTGACATTTTGTATTGAGAGAGATAGCCAACTTTTTTCCTCCTAAACCAACCTTGATAAATATTTGTTTTCTGTTCTTATTTCATTTCAA
>CAIGRL010285586.1:0-17095 GCA_903798325.1 Fraxinus xanthoxyloides
AGGGACGAATGATGCAATTTTCCCTTTATTTCCAAATAGTTAGAACCTGGAAAGGTGCAAAGTGGACAAACAATAAAGAATTTATCCATTCACAAAGAAGACGAAGGAAATTTCTTTCTAACTAGAGACGAAGGAAGACATTACAAGATATCGCAGCAATGGTACAAGCATAAAAGAGCACGTGAAGAGCAAAAAAAAGTGAGCGAGAAGAAAGTGGCCACTCCCCTCTTAATGCAATTACGTTCACACAATATCATTGCACCAACAAGAGAATGCAACACGAAATAAAGGATACCATTCATCTATATTCACAGCATGAAAAATGCTACAGAACTCGATTCTGTCCTATTGAAGCTATCTATTAGATAACAAACTATTGCTCAATACTAATACACTGTGACTCTGCTTCTAATTCCTATAATTCTTGAATACACTGGAAATGAACAGGGGATCTGATACAGAATCACTTGGTGAGCAAACAGAATCATGCAACAAGACACTGTGGCACTCGTCACCAACTTATAACTTGCAAATTATCTACATAATCCTCTTATATTCTCATGTGTAGGACATGTTGTAGATTCTTTTGGGGAGACATCTTTCACTTATGAGAAACAATCACCTACGGCGAGATGTGTTATTGTGTTGGTGGGCTTTGCTCTCATTCTGTATCCTATCTGAATACATTGGTAGGCGAATGATCTCATTTATTTCGTTCAAAAGGACCTCCTCTGTGATATTGTCCTTTATACTTCTCATTACCTGTTTTGGGTTGAACAACACAGCCAATTAGTACATTAGCAGGTAGTGATGATGTGCACTAGTGTAGGAACATCGATGGAAGATGGGATGTACCTTCTTGTAGGTGTTAAACTCATTTGGAGTCCCTTTATCTGGTCTGATCCGCATGCATACCCATACATCTTCATCCTTATCCCAAGAACACTCAACTATCTTCCCCGAGTATGATGCGGGGTCAGACTCATCTGCAAAATCATAAAAGATCCAAAGGAACAATCGTAAGGAGAAAAAGAACGACTAAGAACCAACAAATCATCATATAAAACAAGCACAGTAATAAAAGAGAGAAATGAGAAAACATTATCAAGTCCGATTACAGAGCCATTCTGGTGTGCCTTAAGAAGCTCCATATTGCTGATACTACCTAATTGCATGTCCTATAACTGAAGATGTTATTTAAAAAGAAACTATATGCGCTATATTCTCCTAATTAGCAACAACAAAATGCAGAAGTAGCTTTTCGTGAATGAGCAATTACAGTAGAAAGAATTAATAACACTGCAAAACACACACACACACAAAAGTAGAAGCTGAATCCTTTACCTCCACCAAGTTTTAGTTACAGTAGAATTTAAGCTTCATGTTATAACATAGTGATAGACATAAATGCTAACATAGCAATCCAGTTCACGCATAATTTGTTTTAAGGTTACTTGATAGAGAACGCCAAAAATGAAACTGAAAGTATTAGTACACGGAAACCCCCACGGTACTACCACTGGATATAAATGATTTGCAGTGAAGCAGGGGTGTAAATTAAAACTACTTACAAATTAACCCAGGTTTCACATATCTCCTAACATCCAGGATAAAGAAGCATTTGCAACATGACAGCCAAAGCTTCTGAATCTCAATACATCAACTGAAGATTGATACAGAAATTAGAGATTACTGTACCAATAGAATGTCATGAAAACCAATAAACCAGCCTAGATGCCCTAATCCATATTGTATGCCTTGGGAACCTATACAAGATTTGATGAGGTCAGAAAGTCACAAGGAATCCATGAATTTTTTACTTAGGGCATGTTTGATAGCCCAAGATTTTCCATGAAAAATGGAAAACATTTTCCAACTTTTCATTTTGCCTCATTTGATACAAAAACTTTTCCATGGAATTAATTTTCTTGATTTGCTTCACACGTGCAATTTCCTTGAATTGGTGGAAAATCAATTCCCACCAATTTGGTGAGAATCGGTTTTCTAGCCAACTTTTTTTTTCTTTTATTTTTTAATTTATTTTTTTTTTTGGCAATAGAAAGAAATTCTATCCATAATTGTGAAAAAAAAATTCTCTTCAATGGACAATTTCTATGAAAAATAAAGTCAAATGAACACCAAAAAATCCAAAATTTCAACATTTTTCAGGTGAAAAATTATACTAATAAAATACAATTAATTACAATTCCTAGTAAAACAATTTCTAGACAATTCAATTCCCTGAAATTTATTTTCTTTCCACCCATTTTCCACCTTTGCAATCAAACGAACCCTTAAATTTTCAAATTTTTTTAGCCAAAGTTGTGAATTAAATTTTAGCCAACCAGACATGCAAATGTACATGGGGGGTGATGCAGTAGGTCAAAGCTAGCTTTTGGTCAAACCTAATGATGAAGAGATATAGTAAAGACGGGATTTAGAAAGAATTTTAAAATAGAGTTTTATTCAAATTATTTTTGTTTAAATTAGATTAGGTTAGTTTTAACATTTTGATAAAGTTCTAATTTATTATAAGTTGTATTAATTATTAGATTATTTGCTCTATATATAACGGGCTTATTCATTGTAATAGGCACCCTTGAATATATAAATAAATTGATTTCCTCTGTGCCCTAATATCTTCTCTTCTTTGAACCGCTTTCTATTTTTGGTTCCTTCTTCACTTGTTCGTAGTCAAATTGTTACGTTCTTCGTCACCTAGTCAACTAGACAAGAAACAACCACTTATGCTAATACACCATTCCAGCAATGCCTTCCCATCATTCAATAGCTCATCCCTTTTACATCAACTACTACTAATACATTTCAGTTAAAAAGTTCTATCTTCAAGTGACCTGGATATCGACAAAGAAAAGTCTCTCCATTAACAGCATATTTCAGTTGGATGATTGAGAAATTCACCTTGCCCTATCAAATCAATATACAGAAAGTAGTTCATGATTTTGAATAAAGGAGTGTTGCTAAAACAGATCTCTTAATGATCACTTGAAAAGAAAACTTGCATTTGAGCATCCCATGCCAAAGTCAAAAACAAACAGAAAATACCAAATCTCAGTAATTCATCAGCTAAGTGCACCTCGGTACTCGTATATGTTTACAAAGTTAGAACCCTTCTATAACTAAGGATACATAAAAAAAAACTTGCGTAGTTCAAAAAAGATATAGGGCCTGGTTCAGAGGCTCTGGAAAAGAAAGAGGTAATTCTGACATTTGCTCACTTTTCTATCTAATTATTATGACCTATTTGTTGGAGGGACTAGGACAGATTGTCCAAGTTTATATTCCGAGAGATTTATTCTTCTACATTGCTACAAGTAGATTAAAGATTTTTGCTTAGACCAAAAAATGCAGTCAATTGACAGATACGATGGGACTTTCCAACACCTTAAGAGCGATGCAACGACAGCAGCATTATAATAATGAAAAATACTGACCTGGGAAAACAACCCGACTTCCTTCCATGAGTTTTTTCTTCCCTCTTTCATGAAGATAAAGTGACTGGCGACTGTCAACCATCTGCTAATGCACATGGACAGAAAATTTATCCGGAGACAGCAAGAAACATGACACAAAAGTTCATTCACATTCAGCTATAATAGTTTTTACTGATTTAGAAAAAGTATATAACCAGGTGGCACCAAAGTGTGGTGGGTGCTAGACAGAAACAGAGATTTATTAGATATATCAATATTATAAAGGAGGTGTACAATTGTGAATTCAAGTAGTGTCGTAGTAGAGAATTTACTATGCCAATTTCTGCCAGGCTTTTTATCTTTTTCGTTTAGTCATAAAGGAGCTAACCAAACATGATTGAGATCAGGTTCCTTTGGGGTTTGTTATTAGTAGAAGACAGATCTGGTTAATGATACTTGGGGGGTAGAAAATATTAAGTCTAAAAGCATTTTGGAGTGTTTATGAACGATCTAAATTATAAATAGATCGAAATGGAGTCATGGATAAGTGGATAGTACTTGTTAAAGAGTCGGGTATAATAACCATGACCAAACATGGCTATGCAGATCTAAGAAGGATAACAAAAATATCTTCCTGTCATCAAATAGAAATAATAGTCAAGTCAAACAATGGAGTATGATTCCAAAGAGCCTGATTGTTGAAAAACACCAGACGACTTGAAACTGATATAATGAGTAGGATTAGAGTGAGTTGGACAAAATGGAGAAGTGCTATAGCAATTCCATGATATCGGAAGGCACCTATTAAGTTTAAAGGCAAATACCATAAAATGATTATTAGATCAGCCATACTTTATGGTGCCAGAGGGCTTGGTCATTAAAAACATTTTGTCTACATAAAATGAATATGACAGAAGTTAAATATAGCCCTCGTTTGGCACCCATTTTTTTCCATGACATTACATTAATTTTCTCTCTTCATTTCAACCACACATTCATCAAATAAAATAATATTACACGCAAATCTAAAACTTTTCATTACTTTTCTACCACACATTCTCCCATCAATCACTATTCCAAAAATTTTCAACACCCCAAAATGGGGGCCAAACAGGGGGGGCATAGATGTGTAGGCATACTGGAATGGACAAAATAAGAAACGAAGAAATATGCTAACTAATCACAGATGGCTCCAAGTGAGGATAAATTGAGAGAATGGATAGACCTAAACAATCGCTAATTTACACAGCAATGCATCTTTAGTGCAACGAACTAGAAGACAGAGAGAAACACCTAAATTAACACTATCTCAGCTGGTTGCAGAACATTCAGTTGTATCAGACTGTTCAATTGACGCAGCATTGGATCAAAACAGAGTAGCTATTATGAAAAAGGATTAACTTGTACTAATCATCCACAAAAAAGTAGATAATACAAGCAAAGTAATTTTCCGGATAAAGAGAGGAAGAGAAGAATTGCATTAGCAACAACCTCAAACAGGAAATCAACTGAATTCATTTCTGGGTATTTCCACTTCAAGAGACCCTCATGCGTTCGAGGAACATAAGGATCGTCCCAACCCTGGCATGCAAAAACCATGAGCAACTATCGCCATAAAAATAACGAGAAAAAAATACTAGCATTAGATGCTTAACACATTCCTGCATTCATGGGTGAATAGCGTGTTCAAGACTCGAGTGATAGCACGAATTACATAAATAAAGCATAGGTACTGTAAAAAATCACAACCCAAAATATGAGCAATTAAATGTGCCGCTAATTCTATATTGTCATTGCAAGCACCTGAAAAATAAGACCATCTGCAGCATGTGAAAGCTTTGGAATAAATCCCTTCAAAAGTTTTGTGACTGTAGATAGCAGCCAAAAGTCTTTCCTTCTCACCTGTGAAGCTCCCACGGATTAGAAAAGGTTCCAGCATTTCAACAACAGATGGAGGTGGGAATGGGGACAAGAAAAGGACTCAAGATGTGAAAATCGCATAGCCCAAATACAACATACCCTGAATGGCTCCATGTCGTATCTATAATAAGGGTTTTTGCTCTGTGATATATATTGTCGTTCTATATTCCGAGGTTCAATTACTTCCTTCTCAAGCATTTTCCAACGTTCATAAAAGGGCCGCTGCATTAAAACAGGGTTTATGTAGAACCACTCAATCACAATAAAACCAACACTGTGTAGAAGTGCAACTGTGGAAAAAAAACATAGTAAACAAAATAATTTCATGATTCTTGAACAAGGGAAAATGCAATATGAGCATATAATCCATAGTGGTCTGTATCAGGAATTGAGACGGTTTACAGTTGAAAAATATAGATTCAATCAGCAGTATTATCTCCATCAATTGATACCTGGATGCAATGAATATAAGAACTTTCATACATAATATCACAACTTGCATGGTGTTGTAAGATATTTCTACAGATTAAATTGTGATAATTACTAATATGATGAAAAATAAGTGAATATGTTCCTTCACATAATTTTTCTGAACCTCTTATCTATCAAAATTCCAGATACTCGAACATCACACTGCATTTAAGTGTATACCTCAAACATCTCTTATGTTCCATGTGCTCATGCTAAAGCACATTTCATGTCATCTTGATTCCCAGGGAAGAACAATTATTAAAATAGTCTTTTCCAGTGTTAAAAGAGTAACAAATTCAGGCTGATTATAAGAAACCCATACTTTATCAACCCACAAAACTGAAGATCAGCAAGATCATTATATATACCATGAAACATGGGAATGCAAGCCACCAATAATGGTCCACAAACATAAGGTTGATTTCCCTTCAAATTTAAAAATGCACATACATTAGTAATAATGGCCATTGCAGAACACAGCTTATCAGTTGCTAATGATGAACAATGAACATAAGAATGACACACAAACACAAGATTGATATCAATTGGAGTTTAAAAATGCAAACAAATTAAGAAGTTGAACACCAGAACTAGAGAAGCTCTTTATATCGTACCTCTACTATGGAAACCTGATTAATTGCCATCATGTCATAAATGAGATATCTCCTTTCTTGCTTCTTCGAGTCAGGCACGGTATCAATTATCATCTCGCCATCAAGTAATGTGAAATGATGAACCTTCTCAGCTGATCCCTTGAATGAGAAACATTAGGGTGTAAGATCAAAAATCAGCAGAAGGAGATGAAGCCAAAAGCTGAAATAACCAGATAGGTTGAGTAAGCACACATACTTCATTAGTGTTTCTGCAAGGAAATCTCATCTGGACCCTTCGGAAACGGAAATGTCGATCAATTAAGTAACAACCATCCATAGTTATTAACATCATATATCGTGTTCCATCAGCTTTCCATGTGGCATAATAATAACGTTGTCTTAATAATTGCAAGTTGTCCCTGGATGAAAAGGAAACATGAATTGACGTCAGGATTACAAGAATGAGAAAACTCAAGTGTAGGCTGCCAACCTTCAAGGTACTGACTTCTAGGTAAATTCAAATAAACCAAGACTGTACCCATTGAGATGCCATATAGCAATCAGTAATGTCATCATGGCTGTTAAAGTATCGTGCAACAGATCCACTGGTATTTATGGGCATGGTAAAAACGAGCGAGCTAAGAAATCAAGGAAGTGGCTAGTTAAAAAGAATTGCTAATAATAACTACTGCTTCTTTGTTCCAGCTCTCCGGAATTAAATATGCGGAGATCATGACACTTAACTATGGTGTAATGAATGTCAGGATGGAATTATCAGAAGCCATTGGTTTTCTGATAAGCACCAAATTTTATTTACTTACCATTTTCCAGCAGGGAATCAGATCTAGGTGAGTTCTTGGCTGGAAGTAGATGTGGGTTTAAATTTCTTAAAGAAGGCTTTGCTTAAATATTAATATCTTGATGGTTCAGACCACAAAAACACAGACCATTATGCTGCACTGAAGTGACAGAATTGTTTCAGACTAGTCGTGGATTATTACACAAGGCCGAAGTTAATGAAGAACAAGTGATTCTTGTCATGAACCACTCGCATTGACATAGAATGGTAGGGAAAAACAGATTAAAAAAAAAAAGGAAAAAACAATCTGGGAAAAGAATCTAGATAGAGAGATGAATAGACAGAAATCTCAAAAAATTTAAATATCAGAACCAAAGGCTTAGGTGTTGTTCTCTTTGTATTTCAATTTTGTGTTTTGAGTTTTGAATTCATTTTGTGTTTTGTGTTTTGAGTGTCCATTTTGATATTGTTGAAAATATGTTCTTTTTGGCATTTTGAAAAATTGTTTTGAAAACACCCAAAACAAGTTTTGAAAATTTTTGCTTCATTATAATTGAAAACACCCAAAACGACAAATTTGTCGTTTTGTGTTTCCTTCGTAAATTTTAACTTGTTTTCAAAAACGCGTTTTCGAAAACAGGCACTGTTTTGAAAAATCGAAAATAGAAAACGGTTTGAAAACAGTAAAGAGAACAGGGCCTTAGTTGTTCAGCAGAAAGTTATTGCTCTGTGAAACAAGAAATATCAATCGGCTTCTTGCGATATACTGAAAGATGCACAATTTCACAAGTAGACATCAGAAGTATGAGTCCATGTATGAATATTTGCTAATTCTNACACCCAAAACAAGTTTTGAAAATTTTTGCTTCATTATAATTGAAAACACCCAAAACGACAAATTTGTCGTTTTGTGTTTCCTTCGTAAATTTTAACTTGTTTTCAAAAACGCGTTTTCGAAAACAGGCACTGTTTTGAAAAATCGAAAATAGAAAACGGTTTGAAAACAGTAAAGAGAACAGGGCCTTAGTTGTTCAGCAGAAAGTTATTGCTCTGTGAAACAAGAAATATCAATCGGCTTCTTGCGATATACTGAAAGATGCACAATTTCACAAGTAGACATCAGAAGTATGAGTCCATGTATGAATATTTGCTAATTCTCTCCTTCCTCGAGCTTTCTGGGGATCTGCTTAGCCTTCTTTATGAATCAGTGGTAGAATCTAACCGCTCAAGTTCAAAAGTCTACCTAAACTATATGTATTTCCTGTTTTCCTCATTCCCATGTTTGCTTACCATATTCCCATCCAATGTGATATAAGAAAAAGTTTAACCATCACAAATATGTTCACTGCTTATAATGGTCATATGCATACAATAGTACGTGTGGGAAAACAATAGGTATCGAACGACAACGCCTACAAGCATGGACTCTCACCCAAGGAGTACGATGTCATGGATTAAGACTTCCTAAATACGGAGCAAATATAATGGCAGCGAAGTTGTAAAGTTTCCTATTCGAGTGCAAATTAAGTGCCAGTGAAAAGTAAACATTCTAATATAATTTTGAAGGCCTTGAGCAGGGTGACGAGGAAGGAAAAAATTATGCTGCCTGAACTCATATATCATAAAATTACTATGAATTTTTAAAAGCAAGACAAAGTCAAATTTATCAGTTAAATACGTAGAACAAAGCCATTCACTTCCGCAAGAAGATGAAGAGGAAGATCAAGACCTGTTAAGAGAAACTGGATGTGACCCAGGGAATTGTTGGTTTCCTCTTCCCTGAAAGTTAAACAAGGAATCAACGAAAAAGGATCAATAGTGCCATATATATACTCGTAAAAATTATTTCTAAATTGAACAAATTTACCACAAATTTGAAAACAAATTAATTCCAGCCTAAGAAATGATGATGGTACAATGTAACAAAAAACTGAAAAGAAATCCTATATCAGATATATCTATAGTTGGAATAGATTAGCACACAGAAATTAAGAAGAAAAGCCATCTGAGTTCCTACCCATCCAGACAACTTAAGTGACTGATAGCAGAATTGCTGCAGGGTTCCTTGTTGATCTACAGGGATATCATCTCCCAAAATGTCATCATTTGTCATTACTAGCTGGGTTTCACGACTCTCCTGAAGCAATGGAAGTCAGAAGTAAAACAAAAGAAGACTTAGTGAGAGAAGGATCAAAAAAAAAAAAATCTACAAGGCAGCAACTTTAGCTTTTAACAATTGTAGTCGCTCATTCAAAACATCCCTTTATTGTTGTCCAGCAAGAATCATAAAGAATCATTGAGAAAAGATAACATACCTGCAGAGGATCTGTGGAACCTCCGTCATCATCATCGTCATCTGCCATTGCATCACCATTCAGATCAAGTTCGGAAGATCTTTTCCACTCTGGAGTTGGAGGGCAAATGACCATTTCAGGCTTCTTCTCGTGATAAAAGTTGTACAAGGCATCAATATAGTCAGGCTTGTATATCCCCGGCGGACGTGCATCAGCAAATATTTTGATTGCCTGCATGGAGAGAAAGGAAGATAATGACATAACATATTGATTGTTTCATGAAAACAGGAGGAAACGATAAAGAAAGCTGACCTGAGTGACAGAAATAGGTAGAGTTCGCATGAGAAAATGGATAATCATATACCCAGTGCGATTGTGCCCATGGGTGCAATGGACGAGAATATATTTCTTTGAGTGCTTTTGTCGAGCAAGAAACTGCGACACCTGATAAAAGCATATATATTACTCACAATGCCCTTGGGATATTAGAAGCATGAGATGTTCCTCCAAGTATGCCAGCCATTTAATTAATGCAGTATGCAAAGGACAACTAAAATAGAGACGTAGTTGACATAAGAACATAAACCACCCATATTCCTTTCGAGGAATCAGACATGGGTCCAGTACTGCTACATCAAATTACTAAAAGATTAATGCAGCACTGAAGTTAAAACACCAGAGGTGGGCAGGGTAGAAAATTGTCATTGATTCAAAGTGGAAAATCAGAAGGTTAAATAAATAGAGAAAGATACTTGAGAAGCATTCTGAAACTCGAATTAACAAATCAAGGACTAGTGGTCTTTATCCCTATAACTAAAGCATACAAAATGGCCTCAATCTTTTGACGGATGTACAGCTACTGAAAGATGGTGGATTTATATAACCAAAGAAGAACACAAATATTGAGTTTTTTAAACAATGGATTTGAACTACTTTATCTCAGCTTCTAGTAGTCCAAGGCTGCAAAATATTGTGCGAACAATGACTCCAGTAAACATGATAAAAAGGGTAAAGGACTGTTACTCATTAAACACCTTATCCACTCGTACTCCAGTGAGTATACGCTCAGTCTAACTGGAGAACACCAAACTCAGGAAAAAAACACAATGCTATTGCACCAATAAGCTTGTACTAAGACTAATCCATAGATGCAAATATGACTCAAATTCGTCAGAATAAAAGAGCATACATGGCATTAAAGCCTAATAACGAAGTACTGAAAAGTGAGGAAACTACTAACAAATCCCAATCCTAGGATTAGGAGACTAAACTGCCCCGTCAGAAACTAGAATCAGTATGTACATCATCAGATAATGAATATGTGGTAATATTGCAGCCAATTTCTCGAAGGGCAGATGCAAAGTCCCTTCCTTTCTTTTGGAGAGAGTAAGACAAAGACATGGAAGCTAACATTAATTTATTTACCATGCTTCAGTAGTAAAAAAGAGTGCAGATTTAGTGAGAGGCAAAAAGATAGCAAACTTCATATGTGCTTACAAGCACGAGGTGTGGTGAATGTGCCTATAGAGCAACATACCTCAAAAACAAACGCATTTACGGCCTCATTCTCGGGCACAGAATCACGCCCTTTGCAAGGAATCTAAATCAGAAGGCAACTAATCAGGAACTCAAAAATCTAAAGTTGCAAATTTATGAAAATGTAATTCTTGAGTCAAGGATGTAGAAATATTGATTACCTACCTTAACATGCTTGATACCTTCTCTCTTCCAATCATTAGTCGAATAATATCTATTCGAATTTGTAAGATCGATCACCAAACCAAGCTGATAACATTAGTATATAAATTTAAATCAGTGTTCTGAGAGGCTCTATCAAAGTGTCCTTCAAATAAATTGATCAGCAGACATTAAGCCCTTGTTTGGTAGGGATTAGATTTTAATCAAAGTCAACAATTAATTTTAAACGCATAGTTTATGGGACCCACAACTTTTCAACCCTACATTCCATCAACTTTCATCAAAATCTACTAAAAAATTGATTTTAATCCGCGCCAAATAGAGGCAAAGATTCATTCACCAAACCAGAGGTTCCATATTACTGTATACAAAGGACAAGACTACCTAACGATTACGTATAATGATGATCCTGGAGCTTTCAAGTTTCAACTGCTCTAACTTATTTCAAGCAAGTCTATAGTTCCAATCAATAAGTTATTTCTTATAAAATTACATGTCTGGTTCACTGGTTCATCTTCAAGTTTCAATGATGGCAACGCATGCGTACACCAACTGATAGAATCTCTGTCAGGAGGAATTCAAATAAAATATCAGCTTTTTTCCCTCACGATATATTTTGATCTTGCGTACAAGGTTGAAAAGATAAGGAAGCCTAAATCTGGCTTCGCAGTTGCTTCAACACTGAACCTATTTAAAGCTTGTCTAACTAGTAGTTGTTCAATCTCAAGTTGATTCATGAAGTGACTTAGGGCCATTTTATAGCCACTTCTCTTTATCTATTCACCTATATAGGTAATGGAATGTCTAATTAATTTGTTTACATGACTTCTGGTCTCAGATCCCTTCCACAAACTCCTGAGTGCCAAAATTTACATTTCATCAGGCTTTGTTGTCGCATTAGCAAGAACCGAGTCTCTGATGCATTACCGTGTGCTATCTTTGACCCTTTAAAGCAGGTGATATAAATTTACAACATTTCAAAGAAGATGAATATCAGCAGGTGTTCAAAGTGCAAATTCAGATATTCTTCCCTAAAATTTGAAAAGGAGGTGCTAATTACCATCCCTTTGCCCAGAAATAATGACATATAAATAAAAATGTGCAGATGTTTCAGTGCATAATTCCACAAACTCACCTTCCTTCCTAAAACTCTCTGTTGATGAATCACCTGCCTGGAAGAGTATCTTTTACCAGGAGGAATACAATCATTGAATGATTCACCTAAAGGAACTTTTGAAGGTACTAAACAGCCTATTTCCTGACCAAATGCAGGGCAGTCCAACCAACCTGCAACACGAGGCAACCAGAATTTCAAAAAAAAATACACTGAACAACAATCCCAAAGGGAAATAAAGGTGGTATGGTAATAATTATCAAATTGCCAACCCGGCTGTCGATTAGGAAGAGACAACTTCTAGTACCTGGTTATCCAATACAATATTGCTTTCTCCGATAATACAATGACACACCCAGACAATAAACAACTAATTAACCAACCACAAAAACTAATACTTAAATTCATGCATTCATCACCCCCAAGTTTCATATCAGACTACTGAAATTGTAAGATCTAAGAAAACATAGTCAACTTTAACTTCGATAGACAAATTCTATAAGATTTCTCCTCAGAGAAAAAGAAAATGAAGGTGAGTTAGAAATTCCTTAAATCACTAAGCAGTGTAGCATGGATGTAATCAAAAGATAAACTGATCCAACATAATTGACCTAAACTTACCTGGAGGGAGTTTATTATGAGGTCTCTGTTTTTTCATTTGATACCCATCATCATGCGGTGGCGGCTGAGATAGGTATGATAGCCGCTCATTGGGACGTTGTCTTTTTAGCCGCTGAATCCTCTCTTCACGTTCCTAATTCAAAATCATGCATCAAATATCACCATTAGCAGGTCGAATGGTGACATCTCAACTTAAAAACATGGGCTGCAAATATCATGGTGTAGCCTATTTTTGTTTCCCTTCTTTTTGTGGGGATGTAATTGCAGAGGATGAGCATAATCACATTTTACCAATACCATTACTAAAGCATCACATTTTTTCAAAACATAATGGAAAACCAACTTAAAATTCCCGGTTGAGAGTATTAATTTCGACAAGCCAGTGCTGCAAACAGAGACAAAAAAAAGAAGCAAAGCAGGAGTGGCTAACAGAGTCTATCTAGTCATCAGCCAAGTGGAGTAACACTTCGCAGGCCTGGAATGGTGGTTCACAGAACATTAATCATCCACTTCCAAGAGATAGAGATGTGAATTCGTAACCTTTAACATAATTTCCCCAAGCCACAATAGCAGATCATAAGTTGTAATGCATCATTCACCAATTGAATTATCTCCTAGAAGTTTTCTAGTACCTACCATTCTACCTTCTAAAGCTTGGATTTATTCATCAGTTAACTAACATTCTTATGCAAAGATACACTCATTAGTTCAAAAGAAGCACCAATCTGGAATATCATGTGGAAAGGATCAAATGGTGTGTCTTTGGTAAATCTTGAAAAGCTATATATTTAAGACAGAGAGTGAAGTACCCGGCGTGAAATCTCAACAGCAGACTCCCCGTTTTCTGATTGTTCATTGTATTCTGTCCGTTCTTCTGGTGCATGATCTTCTTCGAAATTTGTTTCATAAAACACTTCATCCTCTTCTGGTTCTGGGAAGGCATTCAAGTCCATGCTGGCAATCATTCAATCAACACCGATAATCATTTGCTTGGATGCTATAGAACAATTTTATTCATTTTACTTTCAATGACACCAATATGAACCTCATCACAGTAATCAAACATAAATGAAAGTAAAGGTATGTCAAATATGAGCTTCTCAGTGACATATAGTCAATTCACCAAGAAATGTCATGTCATCAAAGAGACACAAAGGAGGGAGTATAAAGTAGGATAGGAAAGAGTAGATGGAATGTTATGCAATCTAACTGTCATAGTTGGTAAAAAACTATCATAAAATCTTACTCCAATACGTCTTGTAAGGAACATACATAACAAATATAATAGAAACTGAAGTTCTAACATTGGGAGTGCATGTGAAGATATTGTCATAGTGAATTAAATATAAATGGTTTGAAGAAGACTGAAGCAGCAAGAAAATATATAAAAATAAAAATCAGAACTGAATGTCATCATACAGAAATATATACTCCATTTTATTCAGATACCAAAATTAACTCATAGTCTCATCCAGCTGAACATTCCATGACATTTCCTTCTTTCCAACTCCTCCTCTAGCACGCACATCCCAAAAAGATGAATCTTCATTTTTCCAGTGTGATTATGTTTCTGGGGTAGGGGAGGGCTAAGTTTTAGTCTAGCAGGAAAAAAGTTTCGTATACCTCTTTGGTTATGCTTTAACTGACAATAATGAAATATGTTACCTAAGTCAATATAAAGAAAGTAAACAGGACTGCAATAAATTAAGATTTGCAATATTGTTTCTAGTCAAAAGATTCAAAAAGGGGAATCTTTAACATTTGATGTCCAAGTAGTAAGGGCAACCATAATAATGTTAAACTGAGAAACCTAATTAAGAACATCAAAGAAATATTCAAATCTCAGAAATTCGAGATAAACAAAAAATGAAAATGGCAGCATTCATCCGGAGGGAGAAGGGGTCCTGAACCTAACTACGTAGCATTTAACATTAAAGAATTGTCGTGTACTATTCCTAATCCTACTCCTGAAAACTTAGCAATTGGGTCCTTGCTGATCATATGGTATACCATGTTTACAATGCTAGTGTATGCTAACTGAAATTGGTATTCAATTGGGATATTAGAACAAAAGATCTCGAAACCTGTCCTCCTGTCCTTGAAGCAAATATAGTCGTTCAAAGTTGAATCCTGTAACTTAGCTAAAGGTCGTAGGTCATAAATATGCAGGAAACTTGCCTTCATAATCATATAGATGTCATCTGAATTTAAAAGGAATATGTAGCTATGCAAAAAGACAATTATGAATAGCGTCAACTAATTGCAAAACATGAACTAATGAAGTGAAGTTCTAAATTCCTCGAATCAACAAAAGCAGTACATGTGGTCTCTTTTTCCAACTGACATCACTAGAACCCTTTCAGAATACGGTAAGAATTGAAGATAACAGATATGTTCAAACTGCACATGTCAATCAATGTAGTCAACAATTTTCTCTGTTCCCAGCAGGAATCCTCCATATCTAACTCGGCATTATTCATTTCCATTTCAGCACTAAAATGCTGACAATGTCCCACAATATAAATCTTTTTTAATTTCAGTGGATAACAAAATCGAGGATCAAAAATCTTTCATTCACTGCAACTAAGTCCAGAAGGTCCTCTTTGCCCAAATGTCGTCTTTTTTCTTGTATACAGGCATGTGTAGTGGAAAAACCTTGTTCCAGCAATTATGGAGAGGACATGATCAACAATTTAAAAAAAGGAAAGAAGTTCAAACCTCAAGGACAAAAAAGGTTGAAACTCGAGATAATCCGCGAATAATTCTTGCTGGAGACCTTCCAAACACCACGATAAAACCCACGTCAAAAACAAAAATCAAATAAAAGCCCTCTCCATTACAGTATGGACAACTGAAACCCTAAAATTGAGACCGAATGATAAAATCCATGTGTAAAACTTCGACTCCGCGAAACCCTGGAGGGAGAAATAGGCTACGCCGTTGTAAAGAGAGAGGGATCGGAGAGATTTAATCTACTGTTCAATCCGTCAAGAAGAGAAATTTTTACGTCGAAGAAAATGAATTTAATTATAAAATACATATATAGACAGAGAAATGTGTTTTTATTTCGTATAATATAGGCCCCTTTTTATGGCCGGTAAAAGTAAAGTTCAGAATAATGAATTTTTTTAACAACCATGCTAATTATACCTAATTTGTTGACAATATTTTTGACACATGGCGGCTCCCTATTGGGAGCGCCTGCCTATGTGGCGTTATGTCAACAAAATTATCAACAAATTCTGTACAAGTAGAATAATTCATTTTTTAGGAGTGTAGAAAATTTTGGATTTGTGTGCACATATTTTATTGTATAAATGTGTGACTAAAAATAAGGATATAAAATAAAAAAATTTGAAATGGTAGTGGTCGGCTAAATTTAGATGGATTTTGAAAGCCTTATTTGTAGGATTATGGCGTGGAGCAACGGAGGACATAGGGGCAATTTGGTAATTTTTGAGTGGACGTAGAACTTTTAAAAATTATGTTTAAAAACTAAGGTCGTTCATGTCATTGTTTGTCCCCTATTTTGGAGAATTTATAAATTTTTAAATAATGAATAATAGGAATATGTCTGATCGAAAAATAAGAAAAATTTTAGATTTTTTTGTAATATCATTTTATTTAGAGAAACTCCGATTAAAATTGAGAGAGTGAAAAATTTTAATGAGGCAAACAAGGGATACAAGCAGCCACCACTAAACAACCATCGCCTCCACCGCATTCATGCACCCCTACGGCCCTACCCCATTTTTTCAATCACGTGAATAGTAGAAAATTCATTATTTAAATTTTTTTGCGCAAAAAATCACTCGTCAAATTTTTCAAAAAAAATATCAGAATTAAAAGGTAATAATTGAAATCTTAATGTCTAAATTTTTTATTACTAGCGTGGATCGTGCGTTGCACGATAACCGTTATAATTTTGAAAGAAATGTCGCTATAATGATTATATATTTGAAGACACGTATATATTAGTTTCTCGGGCAAACTTTTATATTCGGTGAGTCACATCATAAACCACACACCATTCGAAATAAGAAATGCATCTTTGATTTTCTTTTCAGGCACAATGTTTTTCAAGTCTACATAAATTTATCGCACACAATTTGTTCTAAAACTTTTGAAACATACCTATAATATAACATGCT
>CAIGRL010285654.1:0-12963 GCA_903798325.1 Fraxinus xanthoxyloides
AAAAAAAAAAAAAAATCGTGTATAATAATGTTCGACTATTCAATTTTTCTAAGCAAATGAAGAAGTAGAAAAGAGAAAAAATAATGACGATTCCCACGAGCCCGTCTTGCCGACTTGAAGGTTGAGTTAGAGATACGTTGATCTAAAATTTGACCGAAATGTTATTTTGATAAGAGTTAAACGTACATACTATAATTCTTTATTTAAACCATGGCCTTGTCCCTTGATTGATCACATTAGCAATTGCTGGACCCACAATTACTTTGATTCCTAAGTTAATAATGGTCATAAGTTTGAACTTGGCAGGGCGATTAGATCTGCCATCAAAATAGGTGACTATAAGTGGATTGGGGCGTCGCCGCACTCTGTTCATATTTTTCCTAATCGAGAAAACGATTTATGGACCAAGCAAGTTTGATTGTGCTACTTTTCAAGTTATTATAAATTTCTACTAAAAATTACTTAAAATAAAAAAAAATTAATTTGCTTTACTTTCAGTGAAATTCATTGTCACGTGTAAAATTCAATTAAAATAGTGACGATATGAAATATTTCTTATATTATTATGAGAAATTTTATACTATAATGTTCCATGAAACTTAGTCCCACGATGTATTAGTGCTAAGAGTTATGTGATTAATTCAGATTGGTCCATCTCTATTACCTTAATAAAAAAAAAATGGTCTATGGAAAATTAAATAATAATATAATGCGTGTATGACCCGACTTGTTGTGGCAACAACCAGCAGTTATTCTATAAAGCTCGTTTTGTAAAATTTCACCAAGAGTTTATCAAGCTTTGGACTTTGTCAAACTTCAATTTTAATTTTACATTTTATGAGATTCGGAATTTTTCAAGTGCGTATTTCATTAACTTTTTTAGGTTTTTAGTGTTGGCAATTTTGTGGACAAAATGATAATGTGTAACGTGTTGTAAGAATTAAGGACCTAAGGTGCAATTTGTGCAAATTTGGTTATGACGTCTATGACTCTAGCATGAAAAGAGGAGAAACACAACGTCGCTTTTCGCTAACTTCTCGCCCAGTGGGCGCTCGATCAACAAAAAATTGAATGCATGTAGCTCGCCTGTCTTCGAACTTTTGCTCGAGTGATAGTGCATCGTCGCCTATCGTTGAACCCTCGCTTGAGCGACATGTCAATCCAAAAAATCCCATTTTGCTATTTTGAAGTATTTTTTCCAACTTATTCAACATAATTACTCTCTCCTATAAATACTCAAACCTATGCACGAAAACTAAGGTGGTTGTCCATTGCGCCTCATCTCTATAACATATTCAAGAACCTATTCATACATTGATTTCATCATTTCACTCTTGATTTTATACAACGACATATTTGGAAATAAAATATCAAACTCATTAAATCTGAAACACCACATACTTCTTATTGGTTATAGGAAGGTAATTTTTCAATTGAATTTCAGAGACTGCTGGTTGAGAGAGGTTGGACTAAAAGCGTGGGAAGAGTACGAGGCCTTAGAGCACGTTCTTGGAATTCCATTTGAAAGAAACGATTGCAGAAGATCTTGGAGTAGGTCGGGAGCAGACCTTAGAGTTAGCATGAAATAGATCGGGAAGTCTAGTGGAGTTGGCTAAGTAGCATTTGACTATAATTCACTATGTATTGTCTATAGTGGAGGTAACTGTCTTGGTCTCAGATTTTTACCCAATTGGATTTCTCCGTCATCAATGTTGTGTTATTTACCGATTTCCTTATTACTGCGGCAATTCAACTTAGGATAATTGGACTTGTATGCTTAATCATCTAGAAACAATTAAAAGCGACTTCTTCTTATGATTGATTAATTCCACACACAGGATCAAAACTAAAAACAGATAAGTAACAACCATTTGGTAACTTAAAAAATCGTTAAATTGGTAATCCGTGAACTGTTAAGTGGTATCTAGTGCAACATCCGGAGCCCAAATTCGTTCCTTGACCCATGTTATCCAGATGATTAATTCATTATCTGTCATGTCATATTTTGATGACATTAATTATGCCTACCGAAAGTTAGGATGAGCGCATTTTTAAAATCAATGGATGAAAATATATGGCTTAGTGTTGTGAATGATTGGGCTGCACCTAATTCTACGGTTAATGATGAAGTAATCCCCAACCCCGTTGCTAATTGGATTAAGGCAAACTTGGATGAATGAAACTGAAACAGTAAAACCTTACATGCTCTATTTATGGCAGTATCTCCAGAAGAGTTTAGGTGAGTGTCTATGTGTGAGGCAGGCAAAGAGGTTTGAGATATCTTACATACCACACATGAGGAAACTCGGGCAGTTAATAATTCTATGTTGCAGATGTTGACCACTAAGTTTGAAGATATTATAATGAAATTTGATGAATTCTATACGAGCTTAAATGATATAGTAAATTCTAGTTTCAACTTAGATGGGAGAATCCCGAAACCTAAGATAGTCAGAAAAATTCTTAGATTCCTACCAGAAAAGTTTAGACCCAAGGTCACGACAATAGAAGAGAGTAAGGATTTAGATTCAATTAAGATTGAATAATTAGTTGGATCTCTCCAGACTTATGAACTTACATTAGGTAAACCTAAGATTGAGAAGTCGGTTGCCTTGAACATCATTAGAGATGAATATTCCGACTCTACCCATTAAATGGTTTGACTTTTATAAGTAGAGAAATACACTTATTGGCAGTGATGTTTAGCACGTTATTTCTCACAAAATTAAGGTCTAGAATCATACTTACAAATTATTAATGACACTTTACATACATGGGTCACTTCTACAATTTACTACATGTTAACTTGAACTAAGTATGTGGAAAGTTTACTGTACATTGCTTATACTTATGTATGCTAACAACGGCATTTTTTAGTTATTATATGTTAATGTTAAAAATTTTCAATTATCGATCCCTTCGTCATTTGTGACAAAAAGGAAGAGAGTAAAGTAAATGAATGGGAGATAATTTTAATTTTTTAAGATTTTTGAAGGTGAAGTAGATTGATAGGGGAGATTTGTTGATTGCATAGCATTGACCTAACTGTTTGAGTTTTTGATGTTTGTGTGATGTTTATGTTTTTGTTGGTCTTTGGATTAACATTAGTGTCACGTCTCATTCTAGCTAGTGTTGGTATTATGTGTTTAATATTTTTATTATTTCATGTATCACGTGATTTTACATTGGATATTTGAGTTGTGAATTTTACGAAACATGTTTAATAAGGAATGCAAGAGCCATCGATTTGATGAAACTTGGATAGTTTAGATTTTGTATTTAGTTTTCTTTGACTTATTGTATAGTTTTGTCACAAAATGTCAATGGTAAGTTTGTTAGGTTTTTAGTGTTAGCAATTTTGTTGACAAAATGACTAATTTGTAATTGTTGTAAAAGTCAAGGACCTATGGTGCAATTTGTGCAATTTGGGTTATGAGGTCTAAGGTTCAAGCATGAAAAGAGGAGAAACATGACGTTGCATTTTCGTTAGCTTCTCACCTAGTTGGCGCTCAAGCGACAAAAACAGAATGTCTGTCGCCGAGCTCTCATCGAGCGACAGTGCGTCGTTCGCTTATCGTTGAGCCATCGCTCGAGCTACATGTTGATTTGGAAAACCCTATTTTGCTGTTTTGAAGTATTTTTCCGACTCATTCAACCTAATTACCCTCTCTTATAAATACCCAAACTTATACACGAAAATTAATGTGGTTGTTCATTGTGCATCTTCTCTATAACATATTTAAGAGCATATTCATACATTGATTTCATCATTTCACTCTGGATTTTATACAGCAACATATTTGGGAAAAATGTCAAACTCATTGAATCCGAAACATCGCCTACTTTCTATTGGTGATAGCAAAACAATTTCTCAATTGAATTTCAGAGGTCGTTGGATGTTGAGAGATGTTGAACTACAAACAATTTCTCAGTTGAATTTCAGAGGTCGTTGGATGTTGAGAGATGTTGAACTACAAGTGCATGAAGAGCACAAGGCTTTGAAGCAGGTTCTTGAAATTCTACTTGGAACAGACAATTGCAGAAGATCTTGAAGTATGTTTGGGAGCAGACCTTGGAGTTAGTAGTAAATAGATCGTGAAGTCTAGTGCAGTTAGCTAGATAGCATCTAACTGTAATTCACTCTGTATTGTCTATAATGGAGGTAATTTGTTTGGTCCTGAAGTTTTTACCTGGTTGGGTTTCTACGTCATCAGTATTGTGTTATTTACTGCTTTCCTCATTACTGCAGCAATTCAACATATGATAATTGGACGTATATGCTCAATCATTTAGAAACAATTAAAAGTGACTTGTTGCTTTTAATTGATTAATTCCGCACATATGGTCAAAGCTAAAAACGAATAAGTAACAATCATTTGGTAACTTAAAAGTTGTTAAGTTGATGATCCGTGAACTGTTAAGTGGTATCCAGTACGACACCCGAATTTTTTTCAGACTTTCATTAAAATCTTCTAACACTTTGTCATCAACCCCTTAATTATATACAAATCATGCTATAAAAATTTTAATTTTTAAGTTTCAATATATTTAAAACCTGAGAATGAGTGACAAAGAAAGCGAAAATGAGCTGGGGATGAATAGTTCAAGTGACCAACGTGAATATTGCTTGAAAAATGATTTAACAAATTGCATACACCTCACGGTTCACGTGTTGGACTATACTAGACAAAGAGTCGTTACTATAGTAACCATACTTTCATTTTCTTCATCAAGTTTTCGACTTTTGACAATTTTCTTCCTATTAGTTTGAAATGAATTAAACACAATAATATTTAAATAGTTATAAACTGACAATATTTAAATAGTTATAAACTGACATTACTTGTCAATATATTAAAATATATGGTTAAAAATGACCATGAATAAATAATTTATAATTTTTGCTAAATGAAGGCTTAAGTGATTTTTACATTTCACTAGTGGTGTACATAAAATTATAATTCAAGATTGCTGCATTTGTTCGAAGTTGATAACTAGTATCAAACACACCCTAAAATATGCTTTCGATTATGAAAATCATAAATATATTTAGTATATCGTACCGTACTGGGGGACCGCATTCTCAACCCATTTAGCGTCCCTGGCAAACTAACAGTGAATTAAACCCATAGGCCGATGCGTCACTCCGCTCTATTCCGTTCAATGCACTCCCCTCTGGCGTCGGTCATTTTGATCCAATAAATTTCTTGTGTTCCACACTCTATATGATCCACATATACAACAATTATCAGAAGAAAAATGTCTAGATTTCTATTAACAATCTCATACACCCAGTTGAATGCAGGGTATCTCTTGAAATATGTTGAGACATGCTTCATTTCCAAGATACTACTGTTATAAAAAAAAAGATTCTAAAAATTTCAAAGTACACGCATTTTCCAGTAAGAAACAGTTTTTCAAAATAATAAAAAAAACGTATTTTCAATAATTTCAAAAAACTCAAAACACAAAATTGAAAATGAATTCAAAACTGAAAACTGAAATATGAAGAATATGGCCCCTTAGTTTGTCATTGACATAAACAAGATTGCTAACACCTGATTTCGTGGCCAATTTATTGAAAAAGTGCAATGACGGTGTCTCATATGCAGGTATGGTTGTAAGTTTTTCTATTTAGAACATATCATATACTTGCAAATTTCTTAGCCAGAGTATATTGTGCATTTATTCTATACCATAGCCTGTCGACTCGTGTGTTTGGAGGCTACCTCGAGTACTGTGGGATCTCAAGGGTCGGACGGGTAGTCCATCAGACGTTGTCAAGAAATAATATAGAATGTCGAGATAAGATATGAACATGATAGATACATACTGATTTTTATGTCTAAATTTTCTAATTGTGCATAGTAATCTTGAAATTTGAAGAGAGCGTGATACACATGCATATATTGATTTTCATGTCAACTTTGAATCAATTTGGTTGAGATGTTACTTTTAGTTTATGTTTGATCTAGTTAAAAATCAGATTTTTATAGTAAATTTTGGTAAATTTAATAAAATATATAGTTAAAAATTTGTGGATATCGTGAAATATGTAGTTAAAAGTAATTTTTGATTTTGACTTAAAATTTATTCAACATTTTAAGTCACACCAAGCAATGACTTAATAAGATTTTAAAAACAAATATTTGTACTATTTTCAAAAGAATAAGAATCTTTTGACCTTTAAAAAATCTTTTTTACTTCACCACACCATTTTCTTCATTTCACATTTTGTATTAAGGTTATGGTATGGGTTCGATTTTTCATTATTCTAACTATGTGTCCCCCTCAAATTGACCTCATTAAAATTTAAATACACTTTTATTTTTCTTCTTTTTAATCATACATTCTTCAATAAAATAATATTACACGTAAATCAAAATTTTTTCTTTATTTTTCAACTACTCATTCTTTAAAAAAATAATATTCTAAAAATTAAAATCTCAAATAATGAGAGCCAAACGAGAGCTTAATATATAGTTAGTTGATTCATTCCTAATGAAGAATTAGAAATTTGGACCGATGGACGGACCCATACAGCTCCCTCCACTTAAATTAACACACTATTTATTTAACAAAATTAGTGAACATTTCCATATGTTTCTCTGAAATATTAATTTGTGTACAATAAAGTTCGATTATTGAATTTTCTATGCATATCAACATTATAAAACGTGAAAAAAACACCACACTTTCGCATGACAACATCCTATTTGACATCATCATATCCACTTATTTTAAAAAACTGTTTTCTACTTCATATAATAGGATTTTGACAACACATCGTTATCAACCAACGTTGTACACTTAGATTTATTCAAAAATTATTTACAATATTTGATTGGATAAATGATCTAATCAATCGTATATACATAAACTAAATATTTGATTAAGATAAGATTTAATAACAAATTATTGAAAAAGAAAGATCGAGTTTTCTAAGACGCAATCTATCAATTAAAGATGTAAATAAATATTATATGATTTAACTCTCCTTATCAAACATGAAAAAAACTGAATCAAGCCAATTCAACAAAATTTGTAAAAGAAAAAATTCGAAATAATGAATTAAAACATTAATAGATGTACCGAAGAACTGTTAAAGTCTTCCATGATTTAAACTAGAAATACTCAACCCTTTGGATTGGATTTTCATCCACAGTTATCGCAGTTCCAGAAAAGAAGCAAATAACTTAATGGTTCACCAAATTAACAAGAACAGACACATTCCTGCCCAGTCGACATATCCAAGGCTTACGGGAGTTGTTTTTTCACATTTCCAATTATCCTTCCAATCTTATCTTGCCTCCGATTACTCAATTTCTGCTCCACCTTGCATTCTAAGCACACCCAGTTGCCCTCTGGCACTTTAGTCGGCACTTTTAGCATGCAATAACTGAGATGAAACACAGGTTTATGTTGTCGTAAAATGCAGAAAGACAGAATCAGATTCATATTGCACAGATAAGAATAAAGATTTAAGGCTCACGTATGTTCTGCCCAATCACTACAACGAGAACAGGTAACGAGCAAATCCTTCAGCCCTTCATCACCACAGATACCGCAAACTTTGACCTTCAATCGCCAATAAATCCACGAAGAATTTATAAATATGCAAGTAAATCTCAACTACAGAAAATCAGCAAGCACATAAAAAAATCCAAACAATAGCTAATGCTAAAAAGACATCTTCTACTTGTTCCTGCCAGAAAAGTAAGTACCTTTAATCAAAGGACTACTAACTATGAAGTGATTCATGCAAGTACTTGAGTAAATCTAGTTCTATCTATAAGGTTTATTCTTATCTATAACATGACGTGAATCAGCAATAATAACACAAAATTTACAAGTTTTCTATCTAGTTACTAGAATAAGCAAGAAAAAATTCTTCCTTACATCAGGGTCTTCCACATCAGAGTCCGGATAGATTTCCACCTCCATATCTTCGTTCTTGTAGATGGAATTCAGAGCACCACCAGGTGGATTATCACAAACAACATCAGATACTATGTCAGATACCTTTTTCCAGGTTTGAGCGCATGCTATGAAAATAATACTAAAGGACCAGCAGAATGACTATTATTCCAACGGACAAGATTACTAGGGAAACACTGTATCATTTCTTTTTCATTCAATTCGACCAGAAAAAAGTTCAATAGACAAAACACAAGTGGGCCAAAACTCAGCATATGCCAATGGCAAAAAAGGGTGACCAGATTGATCCTTCAAACTGGAATATGCAACACAACTTTTTTATCCCAGGGGATAAGGCACACGCTTTAGGACTCGTGCAATCCCTATACATGATTAAAAGTCAAGAGAAAGTCTTGAGATACGAACAATTAAACCAACAGAATTTCAGGAACATATTATTATTAAGACTTGGAGTTCATCTTAAAAGGATAAACATGTTATGAGGAGTGGCCAAAGCCTTATATGTTGATTAGTATTTCTGTATTTATTCGTTTATTGCATTCAACTGATCACTGAGCCTAAAACATTATTGCAACACTATGGCAACAATTGATCACTGGGCCTCAAAAG
The DNA here is from genome assembly GCA_903798325.1 of Fraxinus xanthoxyloides. Taxonomy (NCBI): domain Eukaryota; kingdom Viridiplantae; phylum Streptophyta; class Magnoliopsida; order Lamiales; family Oleaceae; genus Fraxinus; species Fraxinus xanthoxyloides. Next base: position 8,548 of record CAIGRL010285654.1, read on the forward strand.
TTATTCTTGTAAAACCATTGCATCTTCAAAAATAAGAAGGAAATGTCAACTTCATAAAACAAGATGCAAATCATGAAATCAGAGAAATACTACTTGTGGACTAAAGCAACATTAATGAAAAAATAACAAAAAAATTGTGGTATAATTCATCAAAAATGATCCATGAGCATTGGGCAGACTTTTAGTTCCAATAACCAGTAGAAAGAAACGGTGGGGGTAAAAGATCCAAGATGGCTTAAACCCACATTCAGAACAGAGGTCCCCAGTGATCCTATGATGCCTAAATCCTTGAAATTTTTCTATAACTTCTGCAGTTTTAACAACGATTATATTCCTATTATCCATTCGGAATTTGGACTGAACCAGGCAAGTAAAACCTAATTACTCCGCCAAACTATTGAAATAAACAACAGTATCGCTCAAAATCTGAAATCCCTAAATTTTTACCAAATCGCACTAGAAATCAATATAAAGAAACTTGTATTATAACAATAAAAAACAACGACATGTAGTTACCCGCAAATCTTCTTCACTCATTCACGAGAATCGCCACGAATTTCCATCAACATTCAATGGATCCATTATTTTCGCTCTGCCCTACCATACCTAAATTTTTATTAATAATATATTATTTAAAAAATTACTGTGGATTTTAAAAGATTATAAATGGCAATGAATTTTTGGTAGATTTTCACAAATTTCATAAAAATTTCAATAAATATGGTGAAATTTTAAAAGATTTGATTATATATAATTTTAAGTTTGAAATCTATATATTAATAAAATCTTTACAAATCTACTAGTTATCGATGATATTTTCATTAAAATTTCACTTGAAGACATCTAAATTAAAATTCATTAAAATCTTAATTGAAGACACCTAAATTTAGAAAGATTTTTAAAATTCATCACAATTTCAATTGAAAAAAGCTAAATAATTAATTTTAATTTCACATTTCTTTCGATATTCATACGACAAACATAACATTATATCGTGTTAAAAATAATAAATTTGTGTGAAGTTACTTTTACGATCTAAATATGAATTTTCAAATTACCCTTTTTAAACTTGGATTGTATAAAATAATTCTATTCACAATCAATCAATATGGTCTTGAGTGTAGCTAATATTCGATTCTTTTCTTTTATTTTTTTCTGAATTATTTAAATATCATAATTTAGATTAGTAAAAAGACTATTTTATTCTTTTTTACTTTTCGGCTCTATTGGTCAAATGTGTTCAATTCTGCTAATTTTCCGAAGGTTGAGAATGCAATTTCCCATAAATAGATGTAAACATGGAAGTGCAAATGAAACTAAAAATTGGGGGTATTTACCCTTTATTTTTTTAACCATACATGTGGTTTGCTACACTTAGCTCGCATTTGATGGTCATTACTGGGAAGAATGATGTTTTAAATAACAATTTTTGAAGAATTTATAGCTAAAAAGTAAGGAAATTTTTTGAATATAAGGGTAAAATATTTTATTGTGTAAATATTTGATTGAAAATGAATATGAAAATTAAAGAGTTTTGTTTTAGAGAAAGATAAACAAAGCTTTATCTTTGCATTACAACCTAAGAAAGTTTCAGTTTTTCAAGTTGAATAGTCTTATTTTTTAATAATACCACATAATCTATAATATGCTTAGTTCGGGAAATTTAAATTTAAATCAAAATCATTCATCAATTTCAACGTATTACACATGATCCACGACTTTTCAACCACATATTTCATTAATCTTTATCAAAATTTGCTAAATTCTGATTTTAGTCCCTGTTTGACTGACATGAATTCTTCATATGTAGAGAAATTCCAACTGTTGTCAGCCACCATAATTGACTATTTAAGACACAGCTGGAACACGCATTTGACTGTAACGGTCTTTTTTTTCCCTACATTCCGGACGTTTAATGCGAAACAAATAGGGGCTTAATCTTCACAAAAAAAAAAGGCTTAGAAGTTTCAAGAATTAGTATATAAAAACTCAAAATATAAATACTTCTATGGTAACCATGCAGCGTGGTATGCACATCTATATAACTAGTCTCCACAAGTCATTCATTCTTCCACCTATGAGTCAGGTCTACTAAGAGGAAACAAGAAAAATGAAACTCGTAATTAGTTAAACAATTGGAGAAACAAACACCTTTGAATTGAATCCATTATATTCTACGAATCGAATCGGGTCAACTGTTAAGAGGAAACATGAAAAGTGAAACTTGAAATTAGTTAAAACAATTGGAGAAACAAACAACACTGAATTGACTCTATTATATTCTACAAATCGAATCGAATCAATTGTATCTCATACAATGTTGTATTCCTTAGTAGATACATGATACACCATCATTCGTAACAAAGTATTGGTTCATTCAACGTATCTACATGTTTTTTTATCAAAAGGATTATGTAGCACAGCTCGAGGGAGCATCCACCATGTTCGTCAATCTTTTTATCAAATTTTCTCCGCGCGATATTCCTGCAGTTAGAAACAAATTTTGATAAAAAAAAATAAAATGCAAATATGACACGCTAATGTAACTATCTATGTTAAATGGCATCCACTCACTTTGTCTAGCAACTTAAGCAGTAGCCAGCTATTGAATATATATAATAAGAAGTAAACATATTTAATGAAAGGCCTTTTTCATGCACATGGCCAGAATAGCACGTGCCACCAGCAGCTATACGAAAACTCAATCAGGTACTATACAGCTGAAATTGATGCATTGTGCTTCAAAGATGTAAATTGATGCATTATGCTTCAAAGATGTAATGATTTTAACTAAATTTGAACTACTAAACAAGTACCTCCTCCACAAAGAACATAAAATGTATATAATCAGCTATATTGTATACAAATCAATTTGAACACGCTAATTAAAAAAATATACCACCAAAAACCTATTTCGAGTTGTTTCAAACACTCACGTGTAAACAAATCAATCTATTGGATGTTTATCATCGTGACGAGAAGTGTAACGTGCAGAAAGCAAGCAAAGAGAGAAATGCACTGGCTGCAAAAATTGTATCAAACCACCTAGTAGCTTCAACTCTTATATTACGTGATTCTCGAAGATGTAGATTTAGAAGATCGCCAAATTTTTCAACACAAAATAAAAGATCTCATGATGGAAATTCACATGCTTGCAATGAAATACAACTTTGAATTTAGAGTAAAAAGATCAAATAAGGAAGTCCGTACAATTGTTTGAATAGATGAAAATCGCAAATGCTGTTTACGAGCAACTAAATTCAAAAATTATTATTACTTTCAAGTTCGTAAGTATGCACGTAAACATACTTGCTCCGTTAGTATTTGTCGAAATATCATAGACATGCAAGATCGTGTGTTGTTGAAAGACATTTAATGCCTAATTTTCAAAATCTCAATACAGTATATAGATATGCAGATGTCATTATTGACATGCATCGAGAATTCGGGGTAGACTGAGTTATCAGATGCAGTAGAAGTCACGAGAATGTGCTTTGGAAGTTTTAAGAGGTTCCTTTGAAAATAGTTATGTCAAGCTGGGCTTGTATTCTCACAACTTGACTATAACTAATCTTAGAACAACATTGTCTTTAGAAATTAACAAAGAGAATCGCTTTGAGTACTTTTTTATGGCCCACATACTTCGTGAAATAGTTCGTGCGTGTTTGTTTCCTAGAGCAACAAGATCAAACCTTGAATTCACAAAATTCACTATTCAATGCGGAAGGTAGTTGTTGTTGATTGAACATTTTTAGCTAGAAATATAAAGGTACGTTGATTATTGCTATTTGTCAATATGCAAATATTCAGACTTATCTTCTTGCTACGAATGATAGTATATTCTACGAATAGAATCGATTGTATCTCCTACGATGTTGTATTCCTTAGTAGATACATTATACACCATCATTCGTAACAAAGTATTGGTTCATTCAACGTATCTACATGTTTTTTTATCAAAAGGATTATGTAGCACAGCTCGAGGAGCATCCATATTCGTCAAATCTTTTTATCAAATTTTCTCCGCATGATATTCCTGCAGTTAGAAACAAATTTTGATAAAAAAAATAAAATGCAAATATGACACGCTAATGTAACTATCTATGTTAAATGGCATCACACTCACTTTGTCTAGCAACTTAAGCAGCAGCCAGATATTGAATATATATAGTAAGAAACAAACATATTTAATGAAATGCCTTTTTCATGCACATGGCCAGAATAGCACGTGCCACCAGCAGCTATACGAAAACTCAATCAGGTACTATACAGCTGAAATTGATGCATTGTGCTTCAAAGATGTAAATTGATGCATTATGCTTCAAAGATGTAATGATTTTAACTAAATTTGAACTACTAAACAAGTACCTCCTCCACAAAGAACATAAAATGTATATAATCAGCTATATTGTATAC
>CAIGRL010285663.1:0-11362 GCA_903798325.1 Fraxinus xanthoxyloides
TTGATTCTGTGGTTGAAAAAGAAGGAAAAGTTATTGATGTGATGGAAAATATTATTTTATTGAAGAATGTGTGGTTGAAAATGAGTAGAAGAATGAGAATGAGAAATTTAATGTGGGCCAAACAGGAGCTAAACAAGTCCGAGGGGTTGTTTTGGATGAGCTAACAACTGAAGGTCAAAGCTGTGATTCAGCATTAACAGAGGTTTAATTAATGTTTGTTTTTACTAGCCATTTATATGCATAATTTGCGGTTCCTATTTTACCCTTTTGTTTGGCTTTTTCAGCTGATTCCACGCACAAAACAAACAATTTCTGGTAACAAATGAATTGTCAATACATTACCTAATCAAATATGAATGCAAATTGAGTATTCTCTTGTGCTTATTTGATGGGGTACGAGATAGGTTTTGATGATCCGATCAGATAACGTTGATCTAATGATCATATAGTATATCATTCGAGTTCGATATATGTCTACACCTAATTAAAGGTGTCGAGTTCAGTACACTATTGCGCATGGTCAATAGGACTTTGATATGTCATTGCGCATTTACACATGTCAAGATATTGCAAAATGTATTGCATTGTTTAAGTACATAATCTTATAATTACAGATTTTAATAAATGATTACTAATACAATTATACCTTATGTTGACCTCGAAATCCACAAGTATCGCGTGGTCAACAAACCACAATTCCTATCTCATTCACGTGTATATTACCTTCATATTTGGACAACCACATTAGATTACTTGAGACCATTGCTCCAGCAAAAATTGACGATTGACGAACAATGGACTGCTCAAGGAAAACGGTGAATGTATATATAGGGATCTTGAAGCTCACAAGACAAAATGTGTCAATTCCAATTGTCGTAGACCCGTAGCTTCCCGACACAAGCTAAAACGCAACCACCCTATGTTATAAAAGAAATCCGCAAGGTATATAGAAAAAATTACCTAGAGTTTGTACTACTGACCATCAAATCTATAAAATATACAGAGGACCAAGGTAGTGTTTGCAAAAGATGTCATTAATAGAAGAAGTCAACCACCTCGAAAATATACTACAGCTAGAGGTGGTGCCTCACTTTGAAAATATCATTTTGGAAGTAAATGATATCATCTTGAAAGGACCACTTCGAATGAAATGATATCATGTTGGAAATGTGGCCAATCAATTCGGATGAGGTGCCGAAACACCTCTCCCAATGTTCCCAACCATCTCGGAGAGATGTGAAGCTGGAACGAGGTAGGGTGCTATATGGAAATTTTGTGGTTTCATTTTTGTCTTTGCTTAGCTGGTTGTCACATAACCTTCTTATTATAATGATGTGTAACATCTTATTCATCAATAGTGTTCTTTTCGATTCTCAAGATGTAACTATCTATCCTTGGGCAGATTTAGGGGTTGACCTACTTTTTATGTGAAAGTTCGTCCGTGGAAAAAAAAAAATTAGGCATATTTTTAGTCTAATCCTGACTCCATCCTTGAACTTGTCTAGAGAATAAGATCTTCTCAACTCTTCATTTGTAATATAAAATTACAAAAGAAATAGAAATTACAAGTAAAAAAAAAAAATTGAATTTGAAAATATTGCCGTATTAATGAAATAAATTGAACAATCAAAGAGCCCGTAAACAAGTTTGCCATCAATAAATTCTTAACCAAATTCGGCTGTGAGTTGTATAATTTATTTGTCTAATTAAAGGAAATTTCGTACGTACGTTGGATTACTTTTCAAGAAAGTGAATTTAAGTACTTTTTAGAAAAATAGTCTTTGTTAGTACAAAACTAATTCTAGAGATCATTTTCAACGAAATAAGTAATTTAAAGGTATGTTTAAGTTTTAATTTATTTTTTTCGTGCACAAACAAAATAGATGCATAATAGGATGGATTAGTGGTATAATTAAAGTCAAAGCTTTCACTTTCTAAGAGGAATGTAGAATAATCAAAAAAACGTGTTTGGTTTTGTTTAAATTCTTAATTCAATATAGCAGTCGCGTGTTTTACGTAAAAGCGCCGCTCTGATGTCACATCGTCGGTAAAATTAACAATTTTGGTCACGTCAAGACGTCGAGTTGGAGACATGCCGGGCAGTACATATAATTCTAATTGTTTTCTTCAAAGAATCATATGAAAAAAAAAAAAAATTATTCCTATTTTTTCTTTATATTATGATATGCATCTAAGTAGTCCCTACGAATAATGACGACCTTTTTTTTTCATGTGCTAAGTATTGTTTAAATGTAAGATAAAATGTATCTCTTTTAGAAATATATTTTTGATTTTCGTCGTGGTATTTTTAACGTAAATACTCTTGGACGTATTTTGTATGATAAACACCTCGTATATCTCTATTATTAATTATATCAAACTCTTGCACTCTGCCGTGTGAATTGCATAAATATATGTGGGATATTAAGTGGGGGAGTCGCTGGTAAGGCACGAGCTGAGCAACGTTTTTCTCGTGCCGGGTTGGCTCGATTTACCCCATTTAACACCCCTAGATATATAGAATTATGAAAATAATAAATGTCACATTTAATATTCCAAGATTTTGAGATGATTCTCTTCGTTGGAAGAAGATAAATTTTCACAAGATCCACACATTTTCAATAATGGTGTTATGTAATCAAAATAGTTTGATTAAGATGGGTTTCGAGATTTGAAATAAATTTCTTACTTGTTAATGACTACTTAATATGTTGTGTGACTGATTACGTAGGGCGTGTTCTGTAGAAATTAAAATTATATTAAAATTAAAAAATCAATCGTTATTGTTGATTTTTATAAGATAGGTGAGACTCAATAATGACTATTTTTTCAATTTTAATTGAATTTTAAACTATATCGAACACGTCTCTAGAAATATTATGACTTTGATGGAGATTAATAAATAATTATTTGAAAATGGGATATAGTTGAAAAGAGAATAAGGCGTGGATAAGTTGGGAGATGACGTGAATCTGAAGGGGGCTGATTTCGACCACTCATGTCAACCCTCATGGGACCTACATGTCTGTAATAACCACATCTGGAGAAGCAACTTGTACTCAGTGGGACCCCATCTATCTCGTTCAAAATTGAATCACTTTTTTATTCACCGAGTAGGAAAAAAAAGGCATGGATTTTTTTATTTTTTATTTTTTTAATGTAGGGATATTAAATTTTTGAGTAATTGATGAACTCTGCACCAAACAAGACAATCGGAAAATATCTCGGATGATAAAATAGGAACTCAATCATACTATAAAGTCACAACACGATTTATCAAGTCACACATTGAACATTGCAACCATCAAATTATATATAGATGCATATTATTATTATTAAATTATCGAGCCACTTTGAGATACTAGTTCATAATAATGGATATAATATTACCGTTTTAATGTTAATGTTTATCTTTTTTTTTTTCTGGAAGTATTATGCTAACATCTAGGCAACGCAAAATCAAAAAGGAACTTGTTTGATAGAATTTTTAACAAGTTAAAAGTAACTTTTGATGTTAAGAATATACTTTTGGACACGTTTAACGAATTTTATAAACGCGCTTCGTTTATCACTTTATCTAGAACAGCGTTTAGAGAGAGCTGACTTAAAAGTATTTTTCTCTGGTAAAGCAAAAGTAGAAATTGTGCCAAACGAACCCCAAACCTGTCAAAATATTCCAAACGTCTCTTAAGTTGATTAAAGTTATAAAAAATATGTCAAAATCATTTCTTACAATGTCGGCATTAACAATAATTCTTCAGATAAATATGGTTTTGACATTATTAATCTTATTATTTACAAATTACGTGATAATTTAGTTTAGGTATTTGGGTGGGTTCCCTTAGCGAGGGGAGTTGCAATATATATTTCAACATATCAATCACTCTCTCCAACAAGTCAAAAATGTAGACTTTTTTGTTGTTCGGCTAATCCTCATCTTATTCTTCACCATTTTTTCAAGAAATCTATTCATTTATCATGTCCCATAAGTTTTTGTTAAGCCCCAATTGGTTTAGTTTAATATAAGATAAAAGCCGTCGATTCCATAAAGCGTGTGGTTGAAAATGAATCTGAGGAAAAATGAGGATCAAACGGGAGTTAAATATCTTTTTCTGCTCTTCTTGCTTCATTAAAATAACATTAAGCTCCATTTTTTTTTGTATAAATTAAAATTTAGATTTTAATCTAATTCAAAGAAATTAATTAATTTGAATCACATATTTCATAGGTCCCAAATATTTTTCAACCACACGTTTCATCGAATTTAATGAAAATTTACTAAAAAATTAATTTTAAATCCTTACCAAACATGGACTATATTTCGTTCCCCTTAAAAAAGGTAGCTCGTTTGAGATTAACAATATTGAATCCAATTGTTCGCGGTAGACGAATTATTTGGTAGAAGTTTTCGATGCCATATTGAATTTTGGAGTTCTCTAGAAAGGTCTACGTTGTTAAAATGAGAAGCTCGTAAGTTTTTGTTTTTATACTTGAAAGGACTTGGGAATTTACCTTAACAAAAAAAAAGAAATATTTAATCTGTTAATATAAGCTTGTCGATGAAACAATTTAATATTGTACAATACAAAGAAAAGAAAAAAGAGAATTCTAAATTTTTTTTCCACTTATTTATAAAAATCTTACATATAAAGTTGTAGCCTCAGTCTAGTACCTATTTCTTAAACTCATTTATTTCGAACTCATTTTTCAACTATGTATTTTCTGAGGCCCACAATATTCATCAATATTTCAGTCACGTAGTTTATCAAAATTTACTAAAAAATGAATTTTTATCAAAAATCAAATAGATGCCTAATATAAAAGTTTACTCTCTTTTGAACTTTGATTAATAATTATATATTGTAATCTTTAGGTGAAATATTTTATCAGATGAAATTTATATAATATTTTAATCTTTAGGTGAAATATTTTATCTGTACTAATTATTAATTTGATTAGTTGACTAATAAAAATTTAAATTACCTTAACGTGCACGTGCAGGCGTGACTTTTATATGCATTGCACGTGCGTGCATGCATGCATGTGTATTTAGCGTGCGAAGGAGTCGTTTTGTACGACGTGGTATAGATTTCCGTAGCTAGGATTAGGCTTTAAAAATGAGTGACACGTGGCATAATACTTTGTGGATTGATGCATAGGCGGCCAAAGGTAGCTTGTAAAATGGAAGCAATGGTGAAGAGTAGTGTCAAGTGTCTTCTTCATTGCGATACCTTCTCCACTATAAGATAAAATAAAATGAATATATTTCTTGCCTTTTAAAAGAGATAGATGGCTTTATTTTAATTTTTAAAATTCGTATCACAAGTTTTAGAGATAATTAAGTTCATGTTTGACTTTTTATTCTCAAAATTTATTTTTCTCATATTTATTTTGTATGATATATTTAATGAGATTCGTTACTTTTATCAACTTTTAACTATATATCTTATCTACTTTTATCAAAATCTATCAAAAATTTTATTTTTGTGAAAACCAAATTGGGGCTAAATTGAAGTAGCGAATAAGAAGAATTTTTTGGAGATTTTGAATTGACAAATTTAAAAAATTTACCTTGCGTCTCATGCTCTACATTTAAGTGTGTACTAAAAATACGATGAAATGCTCTAAATCGATCGAATCTTATTAGGGGAGAGGCAAACTCCAAAGCAACATGGCACATAATAATAAAAGTAACAACAATAATATTTTTTGAAATAAGGTATGACATTCGGGCCCTAAAATAACATGCATGAAATAACAAGATTTTTCTGGAGTGATTAGTGAATAAATTGTCGTTGAGTCGTTCTGTTGTTACATATATTTGGAGCTATTGACGTATTGAGTTACTTTTCTTTTTCCTTTTTAACTTGATTATTCGTGAGTGTTCAATTTAGAATGAAAGTACATAATAGTTTTATTTCTTAGAACACCATTGTCAATGTATAAAAAGTCTACATCTAAATTTTGAACTAAAAAATTCAATGTAACCTTGAATCCAATGTTGACAGTTACTTGTTACGTACATTTATGCCTCTGTCTCACAAATATTAGGATCAAGTGCATAATCACTAAGCAATCGCATTCAAAATGATGTAAAATTGAAGAAAGTGACTACACGAATCTCAATTTAACTTGGTGAATTAAATTTCACTCTACGCATAAATCACTAAGTAATCTCTAAAACCACATGGTTTTGTCTTATTATTTTGAGTCACTACAAAATTTACAGTTTCAAGTCCTTGTTCGTATCCAAATTGATGATATAATGTACACCGTCATAATCTACTTTTTAACCTTTTATAAAATTAATTTAAACGTGATCATGCTCAAGAATAACGTCACGTACTATTAACAAGCATTTTTCTTTTTCCGTACTCTTAAAGGAAATTGTCGAAAATCTTAATCGTATTACCATACACAATATAAATCTCTACGCTGTATATATGTTGTATCTAATTAAGCTTATAACTTATAAGTAGCTTCAAACCTGCTTAAAAGTAACTTAAATCAATTGAGTCTCAAGATAAGGCGATAGAAAATAAGAACTTTTCCTTAGTAGCTAATGAAATTCTAAAAAAAAATTATCCGATGATACATAAAAGTAGTTCATAACCTACTTTAAAGTTGTTCATACGATCAAAGTCGAGATAAGTCTCGAAATTCTTTATTCGGATCACAGTCGAGTACGGACGAACACCACCACGTAAGCGTTACATCTAATCAACAAGAAAAGAGAAAGCAAAATTGAATCCCGACTCTTAAAGCCAGACTAGAATACGATTCTTGGAGCTTAACGTGGGAGAGTTTGTTAAAGGAGGTGTGCAGTTGAGTCATTTTGGGCCCACATTTTGTTGGGAGGTTTGGGTACAGGCTCGTACTGCACGGCTCTTTTAGTAAAGAAACACGTGGCAAATGATTTATGCCTTCTTAGGTTCGTGTGATCTGACGTGGCGTCTACATGCAAATGCCACGTGTGATTAGAACGTGACAGAATGAAAGGTGAAAAGTTAGGAAAACGTGAGCGTACTGTCGAAAAGTCAGCTAAAAGCAACGAAATTTATAATTTCGACTCCTTCAACTTAATTGTACTGTTTATTCTTCTCCTCACGATAAATTGACTTAACATTAAGCCCCCTGTTGGGCCCTAATTTTTAAAAGTGTTTTTTTTTTTTCAAGATTCATTTTCAACCGTACATTTTATAAAATTCACAATGTTATCAACTTTTCAATCATAAACTCGATCATTTTTCTCAAAATTTACTAAAATTTTGATTTTTAACCAAACCAAATAGGAGTGAGAAGTTTTATCAGCTTAACGTTAAGTAGTTTTTGCTAATGCTCTAACTGTTTGAGATTTTTTTCACGCCATCAGAACTCAACAAGAATTGGTTACTTCACGCCAAAAATCGACCGATTCACAACAAAACCGATCAATTCACCTCATTTTTTTTAACAAGTGAACAACTCTAATTCAACTGTTTAACTATGAATGTGTTTGAGCCACATTATTTTGGAATAATGTATTCTAAAATAGTAGATTGATAGAGAATGTGTGGTTGAAAAAGAAGGAAAAGTTATTTATGTGATAAAAAAAATATTATTTTATTGAAAAATATTAGTTGAAAATGAGCAGAAGAATGAGAATGAAAATTTAAATGGGTCAATGGCTACCAAACATGGGCTATATTTACTTTCCTTCTAAATTTCAAGGACGATTTTTATAACGCTTATGTTTACAAAATTGTCCTAGCATTTCATCCGTATATAAAGGACATTGACATTGAGAGATTTATTTATTTTTTAATAGAGAGAGAGAGAGATAGAGAAGATGATTTTTGAAAATATAATTCTAATTCTTTTCGTATTCGTTATATAATAAAATCTTGTGGTGGGATGTAAGCATTGCACATTTTTCTTGTTAATTTTAGTTTTAGATTTTGTTACCTTATCGCTTTGAGTAGTACGAGATTATGATTGTTTGAATAGTAATTTGTTTGTAAATTGGTTTATGGTGAAACCAAGACACGCAAATGTCATGGGTGACCGGCCAATTTCGACCCCCGTGGCAGATCCGATACATCTACTGGTTCATTCTCATTACGTATGGCTAATGCAATTCAAATTCTTAATTTTAACTTCAGATTAAGTGAAGATTAAGTAAATGTTAAAACTATACATTGATTCTTTTTAACGATTCTTAATCTGGTTTACCAGATACTTTACTTTGCTTTGATTTGAGTAAAATTTACACAACTAATAAATTATATAATATTATATTGGAAATATCAAAGAGGAGAAGGAGGAGTTGGATAAGAAATGAAGAATAAGGCTTGAACGTATGTGATACGCTGTCCTAAAAACAATATTTGTCTCATCTAGTACACTTGTAGAATATTCGGCACATAATTTAGAGGATTGACAAGCCTTCAAGAAAGAAGCACGAAAGCAAAAAATGATTATTTCTAGTCGAACTTGTTAAAAACTCAAAGAATGTTTGAATATTTATAAAAATTTGAAAAATCAATTGTAGAAACAAATGATAAAATCTCATGTTGCTTTCTTATATTTGGAATTGGAAATCTATCACCTATTTATAGATTTCTAACATTAAACTACGAAAAGACTTCAAACACCGGTGAAGAGTTGAGAACTTTCCACCAAAAGACACTAGAAATTCAAATAAAAAATCAGATCAACGGCTATATTTTTTAACCACATATTTCAACCTAAGTTTTGAACAATAAATAATTATAATAATTATATAACATAAGATAAAAGTAATAAATTTCTCAAATTTGATCCAACTTATTTTCTAAAAAGTAAATTTTCCCGTCAATTCAACATGTGAACTCATCAAAGTTGACATTTTAAAGTAAAATCTTAAGACCCGATGTAATATCAAAGCTCAAAAAGTTTAATGGATTGATCAATTCTATTTATCTTTGACTCGATTGAGCAATCAATTTTCAAGTGTCAGTCACCATCTTATAGGATAGGAAAATCACAAAATATCAAATCTTTTAAATATGAACAACATTTATGCCCCGGTTTGATCCATATTAAATTTTTCATTCTCATTCTTCTACTCATTTTCAACTACACATTCTTCAATATAATAATATTTTCCATCACATCAATAATTTTTCCTCCTTTTTCAACCACGCATTCTCTATCGATCTACTATTCCAAAATACATTCTTCTAAAATAATGTGATTCAAACACACTCTTAGAGAAGTAGATTAATGTATAATGTGTGGTTAAAAAAGAAGGAAAAGTTATTGGTGTGATATAATATATTATTTTATTGAAAAATGTGTGGTTGAAAATGAGTAGAAGAATGAGAAAAAAATAATGGGTAACAAACAATAAGTATGCAATATCCGTAGAAAACAAACTTAGAATGGAGAAGGCAATTCATTATTATATGTATGATGCCTTNTTTTTTTCAACCACAAATTCTCCATCAATCTACTATTCCAAAATACATTCTTCCAAAATAATATGCATCAAACAAAAGTTGGGTTGTTTTTTCTCATTCAGTCACAATCGATAATAATTTTTTACATACTATTAGAAGACTAATCGACAAACATTGTTGCATTTTTCATGTACTATTAAAAGATTCGAAAGCTACTGTAGCTTATAACAATTTTTTTTAATATGTGAAGACCGTTCTAAAGCAGCACCCCCTACTACAAATTATGACATAGGCTGCCCTCCGGGGGCACAGCTGGATTGGCAATGGAGGTGGGAGAAAAAATCTACACAGCTAGGGAAAGTTGGCGTGAGTTCGAATCCTTAGGAAGAAAATCTCAATGGTAGCTAGTGAATACGCACACAAATCATGGCTAATCCAGACATATCCCGCGATTTACCTGCTATACCAAGACCTAGGAGTGTGTAGATGTGGGCGCTCATAATGGTACGTAACCAATAAAAAAAAATTATGATGTAGGCTACACCACGTGGGCCGACCTTAGACGGGCAACCTCCTAAGGAAATGGAGGTCGTCAACTTAGACAACGGGCATTCTTGATCACCCATGACAACCTCCAAGTACGTGCTGCTTAATAAAAAAAAAAAAAATCAACCTAATTTCTTATTTTCACCGTCATATGTAAATTACTATAGAAATTAATTTATTGAAATCAATCAGATTGTGCGTACTAATATTCCAAATTAAGGGCGTATATAGTATAATTAATGGAACTTTCTAAATGGAATAACTGAATACTAATTTTTTTGCATTAAGAAATTAATCAGTCAATTAGCATTACCTTAAACTGGTATAGAGCCATCTCGACAGCATCAATTCCAAGAAACTGGCCATAATTAATTAATTTTATTTATTTAAAAACAAAAACAACATCTGGCTGGACAGAGGATGTTGCTTAACGCATGTTCCGTTTCTTGAAAGCGCCTGCGCACGTGATGAGTACGGCAGTTGAGTGCTGTCCAAGCCAATTTTGCTTGTAACTTATTTTCGTTTTTAATTAAATTGATGGTAAGCAAAAGTAATTTAAGATTATCAATTATAATTGTGTGTAGATAAACCCTAACATAGAAAATTGGCGACCCATGCAATGCCAGCAGATCAAGGAAAAAAGATTTGATCGACGCCGTTGATTTGATATTAAAGTATGTATGATATTGACCAATCTTGACATCATCATATCGTACGTGTTGCTTTTGCTCAAGCGTGAAGCCTTTGACCGACACGCCAAGCCCCAATTCACGCCGGTGACTGCAATTTCTGTCACGTACTTGCCCTTGTTTTGGGCTTGTTCCTCCGGGTTGTTCTCGACGAATTTCGCACAATTTTTATACACACATTTGCTACGTGTTATAAAACTATACAAAGACAACATGAAAGATAAATCTCATGTCTCGTCCCCATTAAAATTATGATTTTTAGTTAAATCAAACAAGAGCTCAATTTCGAAAAAAGAATCGTCATTATACTGAAATGGTGTTTGGGAGGAATTAAAATTAAATTTTTAGTAGATTTTGATATATATTTTTGAAATGTGTGTTTGAAAAGTTGTAGGACCCATGAAACATGTGATTAATATTGATGATTTGATTTTGACTTAAATTAAAATTTGATTTTGATCTGTACCAAACTAGGCCTAAGATTATCTCATTTTAATGTCCAAGTTCTCCCGCAAGCCAATTCATTGAAATCCTACAAATCTGTCTTTCACAATTTAAGTGTTTGTTTGGTAGAATTTTAGGGTTCGTTCTCTTCGTGTTTCAATTTTTTGTTTTGAGTTTTGAATTCATTTTGGATATTGTGTTTTCAGTGTCCATTTTGAGATTGTTGAAAATGTGTTTTTTTTGACATTTTGAAACATTATTTTC
>CAIGRL010285664.1:0-21194 GCA_903798325.1 Fraxinus xanthoxyloides
CCTCTTTTACTTATAGTTTTCTACTTTGTGCGAACTTATCTCGATTATCTACATACCTATTTGTGCTTGGTTTATCTACTATCGTTTGTGTGATTATTAGTTTAATATATTGTGTACTTAACGAAAAAGTTTTAAAAACCAATTCATCCCCCTCTTGGTTAGCCAATCTCAGGCTTCTAATTACAAAACACTCTAAGTGATTTTGGGAGCATGAAAGCATACAAGAAATACGAAGATCGATTCCAAAACTCAAAGATTCAATTCAAGATTTATTTGGGTGATGTCGATACTTCAATATTTCTTTTTTTTTTCTTCTTCATAACATGTTAGTCTAGTCTTCTTTGTGCTAAGAGAATGATGAATCGTGCAATATGAATTTTTAATAATTAATTTTACATAGTTGACATTGAAAACACGTTTTTGGATATTGAATGATTTGTATGATTTTCTTTTCTCAACGATTATTGTGCACGATAACTGTATGAATTTGATGGCTTATTTTATACATTCGTAAGAAGAAAAATAGGTTTGACATAGCGTAAATCGTTATGAGGTCCGATATGGGTTATAAATATACTGCTATACTCTATGTGAATTTTTAAATGTTGATAAAAATTCATACATTTTTGTCTTTTCGAATAGAAACATATTGGTTCATGTATGAGAGTATGTTTAACATTACTTGAGAGAGAGATTGTCGAATAAAATAGGAATATTGGTTCGTCAAAATTAAATTGTGTTGTCAAAATGTAGAATTAAGGTTAAAAATGATTATTGCATGAGAATTCGAGATCTTAGCGTGTTTGTCACTTATTAAACACATCAATTTGTTTTTGGCATAATTTGTGTTTAGTTTAGTTAATTTACTCATAATTGTACAAGTAAATTATTTTAGTTATAATTCTGTCACAAACAAACACACCATATTATTCATATTTCGATTAAGGTCGCGATAATTAAAATTGAACTAAATCAATTTTCGTGGGACGATACTTGAATTCAAATCCATTTTATTACTTGTTAAAGAACCATACACTTGCGGTGTTTTAATTCGAAATATATTTTCGTGAACAATTTGAATAATGAAATACATCGTGATTCATAATGAAGTTACAGAATGGTTTGTATTATAGAATTTGACTTTCAAAAATAATTTTCTATAGAACTCTTCTACTTGATCAATTAGTGTCTCTTTGAGCTCCATTTTTATTTAAGAATGCATTATGGAATAGTAGATTGATGAAAAATGTGTGGTTAAAAAGTAAGAAATCTTTTGGATTTGCACATAATATTTTTTTATTAAATAAAATGTTGTTGAAATGAAGGAAGAGAAAAATATATTTTGAAAATAATGGGGATCAAATAAGAGCTTATTATACACTATTAATACTTCACGTTCCATTTTAAAGAATTAATTTGTTAGTTTATATTTATTCGTCGAGAGATTTATCCTGAACAAGTACCAGTAAGATGATGACTCGTTTGAGCACTTCAATTTTGAAATTCGCAGGCTTTTTTTTAGTTATAATCCGTGTTCTAAAAAAGTCGCCTAAATCGCATAGGCTCGAAACTTGGTTAAAATGCCTCGCTTCGCCTTTTTTTCCTGAATGACTGAATTTTTATTTCGTCTCTTTCGTCTTCCGATAGAAAAATAAATAAGATTAAGTTACGATACTATTTACATATGATCTTGAGATTCATTATTTTATTGAAAATTTCGAAAGTATGTAGAAAATTCTTATAAATCTATAAAGTAAGACTTGTTTGGTTGAAAATTGAAATTATGAAAAATAGTTAGTTTTTGCATTTCGAAAATTCAAAAATTGTATAATCGATTAATTATATGAATTATTAAGTAAATATAATATTTATAATTTTAGATATTTGATATGTATAATTTTAATTATTAAATAATTTTTAAAATGATTAAAAATTTAAAATAATATTAAAAATAAGGAAACATTTTTTTTTTTATATCTAGATGTCGTTTGGGCTCGCTTAATCTCATAGAGTTTGAAGGTTCACTTCCATATTTAACAACGTTTTATACTTTTTAGAACATATTTAACCACGTTTTATACTTTTTAGAACAATGGTTATAATCAGACTAAATTGGTTTTTATTTAAAATTCTAAGGCATGTTTGAGCCTCATTTTTATGTATAATACATTTTGGAATAGTAGATTAATATAGAATGTGTGTTTAAAAAATTTTAAGGAAAATTTTTGAGTTGTGTATAATATTATTTTATTCAAAAATATATGATTGGAAATGAAAGAAAACAAATATGTATTTTGAAAAATAATAATAAGGGAGCAAGTTCTCAATATTTTATCAGCAAAGCCCTTGGCCTTTGCCTTGTGGCCCCCTAAAACCCCACCCCTACACATATTCCCTCTGCATCTCCATTTTCAAGCTTCACACACACAACAATGGCAGCTTTCAAGCACCTCTTCTCTAAAACCCGACGCCACTACTTTTGCAAAACGCCACCACCTTACCACCTTTCTTCCCTCCTCGTCCTCCGCCGCCTCTTCTCCGCCGAACCCGACGCAGATGGCAATTCCAACTTCCGTAAACCCCTCCCCATCCAACCCGTTTCCTACTCAACTAGGACCCAATCCCCTCCATCCCAAGAAACCCGTTTTCAATCCCAATACGAATCACCACCTGAACAAACCACACCTCAAGCCGACCAGGGAACCCGGACGTGGACCCGGGATGAAATGCGCTACATCAAGGACGCACCGGTGATTTCCCCAGTTTCTTACCCATCCCTGGTTGCCCCGCTACCTGAGGACCGCGTGAAAGTAGAGGAGGTTAGTAAAAATGAGAGTAACGAGTTGGAGAGGGAGAGGAGGAGGATTGACGACGAAAAATGGAACGTGATGATGGCGAGGAGGCGGGTATTGGGTGAAGAACAGGAGGACGATAATGTGGCATTCCCGACCCTGGTTAAGGTAGAGAATGATGATGAGAATAGTAAGAAGAAGCGCAAGGTGATTTATGATCTAAAGGAGGCTATTCGGTCCATTAAGGTTGGTTTTTGAGTGCTCTTTTCACTGTTTTGTTTGATAAAACTCTCGAATCGCCTGTAATTGGTTTGGAAATTGGCATTTAAATCCATATTTTTGACATTTGAATTGTTAAGTTTGATCTTGAAATAGAAATTGTGAGATTAAGTTACTGTGCATTGCATCAGTTTTAGTGTTCGTACATGGTGATAACTGTTATTTTCGCTCTTATAGTTTTAGTGTTCGTACAGGGTGATAACAGTAGAAATTTTGAGGAAACTTTGGAAGCACATGTAAAAATGACCCCTGACTTACGTCGAACAGATCTGGTAAGTGCTTCTTCTTACATTTCCTAATATCAAGGCTAGTTTCATATGTACCTTCAATACTACAAATTCTTTGCGGTTTGCTATTTTCATACAACAAGCACTATTTTTCTAAATATTTACAAGAGGAGGATAGGTTGAATTGCTTCACGTGGAAAACATTTGCATGGTGAAGTTTATTTACTATCTGTCTCCACAATTTTGAGTGCCATCCCTTTTCCTCCCATTTTCCAAATAGTTTAATCTCCCGGGAGAAATCAAAAGAGAGAAGATGGAAATTTCGTATCCAGTGATGAGGAATAACATTTAAGGTAAAAGTGGAAAAGGAGGTTGTTGATTTAACTTATCACTTTTATGCCCAAAACTGATAATGGTTAAAGGTCGAAGTCTAATAAAACAAGCTGGTAAGGGAGTAAAGGAATTCTCTCCGCTAGAAACAAAAATGAAAAAACTTGCATAGAATCAGAAGATGACCTTGGGGCAATGACTTAAAAGCCAACTCCTGAAAGAGAATGCTTTTTGTTGGGTTCAATTAGTATGAACATCCTTTTTTAAATCTAGATTTCACTCTGTCTATTGCATTATTTTGCTTAGTCTTATATGTAATTACTATTTAATTGTTGATCTCAACCATTATATCTTACAAGGAGCAATGATCACTTGCTGCTTTTTATTAGTTTGAGGTCTGATTGTAATCTTAGAGGGTGTATGGTAGAGATTAAAATCGGATTAAAATTGAAAATATAGCCGTTATTGTTGACTTTTATTAGAGGGTGAGATCCAATAACGGCCATATTTTCAATTTTAATTGAATTTTAAGCCGTACCAAACAGGTCCTTAATGATTTTGTGGCTGAGGATAGAGCATTGGAGATTATCTGGTTTGGCTGTTATCAAAAGTGATTTAAATTGGCGCTACTATACCAATTATCACAGGAACAAAATCCAAGTAAAATATTTAGCCAAATTTTCGCCTATGATGGCACTAAGATCACACTTAGTTAGCCCACCGATTTGCACAATGCACATACAAAGTAAAGCCGCAAAGTAAACTGCGAAACATATATGTCCTGAGGACAGGACCTGACTCCTGGTTATTCACCTCGCTAGTGCGCTCACAGTCATATCCATATTGCTTTTTAAGAGCTCATGATGCGAGACAAAGAAACAAGTTTACTTTTTTGTGACTTCGTTTACTCTCACCAAAAAGAGTATCTCCATTTCACCATATAATTTAACTCCTTGATATTTATGGCTTCTTTTTCTGACTAGATTAAATTAATTCTATACTTCCTTCCCTGACGTGTTTTTGGAATGGGAAGCCAGTTTGTGCTATAAGATTCTATTCTATTAGGCTTTTAAGAGGATTTATCTTTTTCTTCATTCCTCTTTGTTGAAATGCAGAAACTCAATGGTTTTGTTCGTCTCCCACATGGGTTTGGAAAGGTACAAGTGGTGCTTTACAGGTTCAGCGATTACAATCTTATTGTTCTAGTTCTTTTGTCTCATAAATGGAATCATTTCCCAGACATATCGGGTGGCTGTCTTTGCTGAAGGAGCTGCTGCTGATGAGGCCCGAGATGCTGGAGCTGATATTGTTGGCGGCCCAGAGCTCGTGGAGAATATTAGGAGTGGTGATTTATTACTCTCTTTATTACACTGTGTTGATAAGTGGCCTCTTAAGCGAACTATATCACTTGATAGAAAAATAGAAAAGGAATTATCAATCTATACGCTTTAATCAAATCATTTTCTCATATAAACCCTAATTTCATACTCCATGTCGAAATCAGAGAAAACAATAAAAAACAAACATACCTATATCTATAATAATCTGATTGTTTGCCTCAAGGGTTATGCTGTCGCTTCATCTTATATCCTTCCCCTAAAACAAATAAATGAACAAAAAAATAAGTAAAAATGAAAAATGAAAAAAACATTTTTCAATTTTAGTTCAGTCATCTTCCAGTATTACCTGTTGAAACATTTTTTAGCAATTTGAAATGTTAATAGTTTGTTTGTTCTTTCTCCCATTGTCCATATTGCCCGTGAAATGTGACATCAATAGCATGGGAGTGGGTGAGTGTCACAGATACAAGGGAAAGCTTTGGTTGCCCACCCCTGGGGAGAAAGATGCAGGCCTATTTACGGTGGCAATTGATATTTTGAGAGTAACTGTTTAATAAAGAAGTAAGCCTTTTACTTTATAAAAGGAGCAAGTCATAGACTAAAACAAATACCATTTACCAAGCCCTTTGAGGGCTTGATATCACGAGTCTCTCTCTCTCTCGACTTGGTATATTGTGACGTTAAAAAGCACAAAAAGATCTCGATTTTTTTATTGAGTTATTTCTGGCAAATAATAGCTTTTCAGATAACTTAAAACAAATTGAATATTATTCTTATTTATATCTCAATGGACAATTAAGTTTTTTCAATAACTTTTTTAAGTCAATTAAATCCTACTTTTGAAAAAGTTTTCAAAAGAAGTATCAACTGAATCTATTCCTATAACATGCAGGTGAAATCAAGATAAATTTTGACAAATGTATTGCTACCCTTTCCATGATGGAACATGTGAAAAAGGTTTTGCAAATTTAAATTCCACATTGTGCTGTTAGCATTTAATTATCCATTTATGTATCTTAAATCTTCTACTTCACAGTTATCAAAAAATCTGAAGCAATTGATGCCAGATGCTAAGGTAAGTTGTGTCCTTATGTTATCAATTTCATAGTTCCTGGTGATGGCAAAGTAGCAATAATGTCTCATAATTATGCAGAAAGGTACTGTGACCAACGACATAACTAAGACAGTGAAAGATGCAAAAGCACAAAGTATAGTTTTTAAGAAAGACAAAACTGCAATTGTGCATGTAGGAATAGGGAAGGTATGGTTACTTCGTATCTGTATTCCTGATTAGTTTGTACTGTCTTGCATGACTGACTCTTGTATCTGATAACAATTCTCTGCTTATAGGTTAGTTATTCGGAGGAAGCTTTACGAGAAAATGTAGGCGCTTTTGTGAATGCTCTCTTGCTTGCAAAACCTGCCGGTTTAAAGAAGAGTGAGTGGTGTCCATTATGTCTTCTTAGCTATATCATTATTCATCACACTTGGGTAAAATGAGATTGGGTGGACATATGTTGCATCTCATCTAGTAATACTAGTTGTGCACGAGACTGAAAATTCTAGCAGTATATTTGTGGACATGGATATTGTAAACTAAATTCCACATGTTATCTAATCCCTTATTTAATAGGTAACATATATGTGGTGCAATCTTTCTATTCCAGCTTAATGTGGTGCTGTTTGACTCCATAAGAACTTGGTTAAATTTTTGCATTTCTTCAAAAAATTCGGTGCTACTTAAGATCTCTCTACATACATAATACTTGCATGCTATGGTGGATTGATACACATGGCACCTAAAAGATTTCGCCAGTTCACCTGAAGGATATGCCATATACCAGGCAATCTAGTAGGAGTTTGGGTACGGAAACGTAAATAGGAAAATCCTTAGTAGGAGAGTCAACACAACTCACATCGAGAGATGAAGAGGACAGGGAGAAAGCAAAAGAATTACGAATCATGTGATATAAATTTTGGTCCACAGGTAACAGAAAGTGCAGAAATGGGGTAGAAATAATTGGTGATATAGGCTAGAGAATGTAGAACTTGAACCCGTTGGAGTTTGAAGATAGAAAAATCTGATATATTATCACCATTATATTTACATTAAAAAATGAAAATCAATCTACAATATATTTATCACCACGTGATATATTGGTTTTCTCTAGATCTTTAGACAATTTTTTACTTGCAGGTTCCAAGTATGCTGGATATGTTGACTCCTTCCATATTTGCAGCACGGTGAGCTCAAGAATCTTGTTTTTACTGGTTGTAAATAATTCGCTTAAATGAGCTGCAGCATTACTCTAAAACTATGTTTTGGTTTAAAGATGAGTCGTTCTTTGCATGTACGCTCTTTATTGCCTTTGCACTTTCGACCTTTTGCTTAGCGTAATACTCCCTTTCTAATACTTTAACTTGTGAATATGTGCAGATGGGTCGATCATTCCCTATTTCTATACAATCGTTATCAATGGCGGCAGACCGCTTCAACAGATTACAGGTGCAATAATGGTCTAAGGTTGGATCCATTTGTTAACTTAATCTTTTGTGGAACCTAATCTGGTCAGTCCTACAATAATGCAAGGACTCGCATGGATTTTTATTTATTTATTTAATTTTTTTGGGTCTTCGCCAATTAAATTAATTATACAAAAATTAATTACACTTTGTAGACTTTGATTTTGACATTTTTTTTTTCTTTTTCTTTGCATCTCTGCATAGAACACATGTCAAATCTTTACATTAAAGCTTGTTTGTGAAGTGTTCATAATAGTATTTAAACCAGAACAAGAATTTCAGGTACCAACATGTCAAAGAACTGAAATATAGTGACATGAATGCAAATATAGGGCGTGTTCGGTCGTACTTAAAATTCGATTAAAATTGAAAATATAGCCGTTATTAAGTTTTACTCGTCTAATAAAAGTTAATAATAACGATTAGTTTTTCAATTTTAATCCGATTTCAATCTCTACTGAACATGCTCATAAAATAGTCAAAACCCATGTTGTCTTGGACTTGGAGAGAATATTCGTATTGGTCAATGAATTTCATTTCATTCCAAAATGGTGACTTTACTTTCTAAAAGGTTTTTTTTAATATTTATTTATATTTTGGAAAGGGGATGAATTTTGAAATAATATTTTGATAGAGCATGTGTAGTTTAAAAGTAAAAACGAGGTTTGAATTTACGTGCAAAATATTTTATTGCGAGAGCGTGATTGAAAATGAGTTTGAAAAAAAATTTTGTTTTAACAGTTGTCAAATAAGGGCTTAATTGAATTATCTAAGTGGCATATCGGCAATTTGATGTGCTTTTTTCTCCATTAACTTTGCCCCTTTCGATTCAGTTACAAAAATTTGATGAAAATGTAAGGTAAGGTTAACAATAAATTTTAATTACATATTTCATCGAATTTGCTAAATTCAACAACATATTCTATTAACTTCTATTAAAATTTATTAAATAATTAAATTTTAAAAGAGGCCTTTTCAAGCCAAGCTCAATTTTTGACATGGACTTGCAATACTGCCCACATTATTTTCCCAAAAAATGCGTTTTTTTTTTTATAAAATTGTAGTTTAGTCATCACCATCATACTTCGAGGAATTCTAACCTATAATCTATGGCTCTGGCGATGCTATTGATCAAAATTCTTGATCGAATCCCAAACTCGAGTATCTAGTAATTCAGAAATCATCGCAGTCCATGAATAACAATACTACATTGTAAACGAACTTTGCAATACCGCTGATGACATTGTTATGCTCCATATGAGGAGGGTTTTTGAACTTTTTCTCTTTTATTACATGACATTCAATGTATTGTTTGTGAATAAACAATCGATAAAAATAAAGAACGTGAAACAGATATTTTCAAAATATTTAGGCAAGTTGGTGTTAAAGCGGATTACATTGGCAAAAAATTACACAAGTGGTTTAGAAAAAAAGAGAGTTTTAACATCGAAGAATACATGCTTCACATAGATAATTATGTGAAATATTAGATTACAAGCTAAACTAAAATCTTATAAATTGTAAATTGACCATTTTGAAATAAAATAAAATAAAATGTACCATTACGAAATTTCTGCCAAACTATAATGACCATCAATGTTTTTTACCCAATACGCGCCACAGAAAGAGACAAACACACAAACCTGATAATGAATCAGAGAAGAGAGAGAGAACACTGCTCTGCAGTGTCACTTCTTACTCTGAAGAACGCTATTTCTTTCTCTCTCCTCTATAATCAACTTCCCCATTTCACTACCCTAAAAAGAGACAAAATTTGCTACTTTTTCATGGTCATTTCGTAGGTATGGAAGCAGAAAATAAGGATTTCAAGAAGAAAGAGCGAGTGGCAATGGTGACTATCTTGGTTTTTGCATCCGTTGCCATTGCTTCTTTGATAGTGGCATTTAGCTACTATTGTTATCTTAGATACAAAGTCTCCAAGCGGTTCAAAATCCAAAAAAAGAGTTAGTATACTTTGATATTTCTAATCGAGTATTTGATTCTTTGAATATCAACTGTTTAATTTATGAATATAACTCTTGCGAATCTGAGAATATTTATGGGATTTATAGTGATTATTCTGCAGTAGATGTTGAATAAGTGTTTTTTTTTTTAAATGTTGAAAATGCATTTTGATGGGTATAAGAGAATGAAAAGGAGGAAAATTTTATTGTGGTCCTTGCCTTCAGTAACATTTTATTTGGCAGCTAAAGAAAAAGTCATATGGGTTGTAAAAGGGAAAAAAAGAACAGTAAGTAGAAATATAATGTTAATGTGATTTCCCCCATTACGGGCTCGTAAAATAGGCTTGTTATTAGCATTTGATGTAGTTCTTTTGGGAAGATGGAGGTTTTGTTGAGATACGGTAACATGTTGAAAATGCGTTTTGTTGGGCATAAGAGAATGAAAAAGGTGGGAACTTTTCATGATTGTGGTCCTTGCCTTCAGTGTCATGTAGTTTGGCGGCTGATGAAAAATTGTAGGTGGTGGAAAAGGGGTGGGGGGTGGTAAGTTGAAACTCGAACTAGGAAATGTAATGTACTGTTAATTTGATTTCCCCCATTACAGGCACTTAAACTAGGCTTATTATGGGCTAAAGCCATTTAATGTTAGTGTTCGATATAGTTCTTTTGCGAAGATGGAGGTTTTGCTGTAATGTGGTAAAATTTTGAAAATGTATATTGATGGGTATAAGAGAATAAAAAGGTGGGTAATTTTCGTGATGTGGTCCTTTCCTTCATGTGTAATGACCATGTTGTTGGTGGTTAAAGAAAAAAATTGTAGGGGTGGAGAAGGGAAAAAATGAACCATAAGTCCAAATTGGACCTGGAAATAGAATATATTTCCCAATTATGAGCTTGTAAATTAGGCTTATTATGGGCTAAAGTGGAGGATTTGATGATTTTTCTTTTCTAAGTTATTATTTCTTTGTGTTTTCTTATCTCCTTTTTGCATTTAAAAGGGGTTGATTATGAGGAGAAGGGAGAAAATTTTGCGAATATTCAAGTTGCAACTGATAGTGGACTTCAAGTTTTCACCTTCAAGCAGCTGCATTCAGCCACTGGCGGTTTCGGAAAGTCTAATGTGATTGGACATGGTGCATTTGGTTTAGTCTACCGGGGAGTGCTCCAAGATGGGAGGAAGGTTGCGGTTAAGTTGATGAATCAGGCTGGTAAACAAGGAGAAGAAGAATTTAAAGTGGAGGTCTCGTCCCTGTCGGCGTTTTTCCTTGTTAAATTTATATTTTTTAATTTTGTGTATGAGCTGTTATATTTTTCTTACGTATTGCTGATATGTATTATATAATTATAGGTGGATTTGTTGGGTCGTTTGCGGTCGCCATATTTGCTCCCTATGATTGGATTCTGTTCAGAAAGCAACCATAAGTTGCTGGTTTACGAGTTCATGGCAAATGGTGGTCTGCAGGAACATTTGTATCCCATTGGTGGTATGTGTTTTATTTGTTTATATATTTTGTTTGAACCTGAAATTACCTTCAATGATCTTTGCATACGGCTCTCTGATCAGACACTTACAATCTTTGTTGAGAATATTATATTTGATCGATTCAAATTATGTGTTGCAAATATAAAAATCTAAATTTGGCATTTATCATTAATGTAGGTCTTTTATCCCCTCTTCCATTGAACTTTCTATTTGTTTTCTTGTCTTGAATTTCTCCACGGGGATGTCATTGACTTTCTCTTGCTTCTAAGTCTCGTTCAATTATTTTTGTTTGCACTTAGGAATGATCCCTATATCTGATGCATGATTTGCTTATTTTTGACCATCCTGTATGCACTATCTATTGTCATTCATTTAAGTAGTTAAACCACGTGCATGCTCTTTCTGTTTATGTAAATTAAAATATTGAATTAACTTATTCGAACGATCAAACTAGTCCTGATGCGTATGATGACTTTGTGTATTTTTGCCCATCGAGACTTTTTCTTTCTGCTCGTCTTTTTCTTTATATTATTTAGATTTCTTTCTCTTGAACTCTCTATAGTCAGATCTATTCTCATTAAGGTACTATAAATGGCATTTTTGTTAAAAACTCAGCTTCTAATAACATTCTGTCGAAGTTGGATTGGGGCACTCGGCTGAGAATAGCTTTGGAGGCAGCAAAAGGATTGGAGTATCTCCATGAACATGTTAGTCCTCCAGTAATTCACAGAGATTTTAAAAGCAGTAACATCCTTTTGGATAGAAACTTCCATGCCAAAATTTCCGACTTTGGGTTAGCAAAACTTGGCTCTGAGAAAGCTGGTGGCCATGTTTCAACTAGAGTATTGGGCACCCAAGGATATGTCGCACCCGAGTAAGCTGACATTTTTCATTTTGGTAGTTCTGTTGGCTTTACGCTATTATTTTTACATGATAAATTCTTTACGCTACATAAGTTGAAATTCTACACTTCTTCAGGTATGCGTTAACTGGGCATCTGACAATGAAATCAGACGTGTACAGTTATGGAGTCGTCCTCCTGGAATTGCTGACTGGCAGGGTTCCTGTGGATATGAAGAGACCTCAAGGGGAAGGTGTTCTCGTTTCTTGGGTACGTTTATTGTTAAATTCTTGCGCTGTTGCCACATCAAATATTATTTCTCTACAAGTTTTGTGAGCGCCGGTGTATTTCTACATGTTCCAATGAAATTTCTCTTCCATGTTTATGCTGGTAGGCTTTACCCCAACTCACGGATAGAGAAAAGGTTATAGATATCATGGACCCGGCCCTCGAGGGTCAGTACTCGATGAAGGAGGTTATACAAGTTGCTGCAATCGCTGCTATGTGCGTACAACCGGAGGCTGATTACCGGCCACTAATGGCGGACGTGGTGCAGTCGCTGGTCCCTTTGGTGAAACATCACAAACTGCCTTCAAAGCCAGGTACCAGCCCGAGTTTCCACGCTATGCAGTCTCCTAAAGCTTAGGACTTTAACAAGGCTATTCTGGTGAAGAATTGGACCGGACCTAATCTTACATATTATCCATGTATGCTTATTAAGCTAACTTATTGTAGAAGGGCTCCTCTAGTTTTTAGTCATCCGTAATAACTTAGATCCTTCTTATAGGCTTTCTAGTGAAGAATGTCACTGTAATCTATTGGAATATTACTGCAGTTTTCGGATATATATAGACTATTATCGTCATTGGCTAAGGCCTCGTTTGATCTACATTATTATCTCATTAAAATGAAAAATATGACCGTTATCTATCACATCAACACTTAAATTCAAATTTTCTATCTTTGTGTGAGCCCCAATAATGGCTATATTTTTCATTCTCATTCTACAATATTATCATTATTGGCTAAACGATTATTGGTTATGTCGTATTGGGTTTACTCAACCAAGGCAAATGTCAAATGCCTTGCTAGTAGGTACATTTGAATACTAATATTGTGTTTGACTTGTCACACAATCAAAAAGTTGACAGATCAATGTATCATAAAATAAAATGGAAAATCATGGTTGGAAGGTTTTATACATCGTACAAAGTCGCGTGTTGTCGCCTGTGAGTTTAACATTTTCGTTGACGGTTTTGTTGGAGACCAACATGGCCAGTGCCACTAGGCAGGAGGGATGCAAGAGCAGCAAACATGAGTACAGCAAATTAGCCAAATCCGAGCCCCAATCTCAATCAAGCCTCTCAACTCTCATCTCGATCTCGACCAAAAGTCTAAACCCACGTGACATGATGGCCTCACGGGGTGGCCACACCTTCGTCTTTGCGAAATGCTCCACCTTCTGATCCCGCATTTACAATGAAACCAACATCAACCCAGCCTTTACCGACGAGGCAAATGCCGTGCCTATGGCAACATCATCAATTTGACAACGCTCGATGGATAGATTACTAACTGGTTTGACAACAATTACTACAACAATCTTTTGACTGAACGTAAGCTTTGGCACTAGGATCTTTGTTAAAAATAAAGAACAGAGATACAAGTGAACTAAGACATATCTTAGGAATGCAATTTGTGATTAAAATCATGACTTCCACACAACTTAAAGTTATAATGTAATCGTGAAAATTACATAAAGTTCCGCCTTTGAATAACGTGAAAGTCATGTATGATTTTAATGTATACCTTAATGATTTCATTACGGAAGAATCTTACCTTCAAAATCGAAACTATGAAAGGTCGAGAAAACGAGCCCTAATTTTCCAATTATTTGAAAGTGTATTAGGGACAAATAATAATAAAAAAAATATCTTAAAAGAAAATGAAAATTATAGTTTAAAAATTATAAAATTATGTGAATACAAAGGGCAGAGAGAGAGAGAGAGAGAGAGAGAGAGAGAGAGAGAAAAGCCACGTGACTATGGTGCCACCGGGACCTCAGCTGCATCAGCACAATCCACCACCCGATAATCAATACCATAACGTTCTTGACCAAGCTATGCCACCACCAGCCGACGCGAAGCTTTCCACTGCAGCACCCATGGAAACAGACAAGGTACTGTAGATTTTATGCATGATTGTAAAATCGATTTTCTCGTTTTGTCTCGTCTGCATTCTGCATTTTTATTTTTTTTTATTTTTTGAAAAAATTCTAGCTGGGTTCTTCATTTATTACTTCGATCTAGCTGAAAATTTTGAGTTTTTGGCTAGTTACTACGCGGTGGATGCCATAAGTATATTCGGAGAATATTCCGTCGATCTGACAATATCCCCGTTTCTTAGGTACTTCTTCTTTAAGATTTGTTTCGCCTGGATCTTAGAGGGAGTGAGAGAGCGAGTTAGAACCCGCGCGGTAGTTAATTTTCATTTTCTTTTTCCCCCTTGATTTTTTTTTTTTTGGAGTTTTATTTTAGTGCATCACTTTTATGAAAACTTTCAGAAGTTATGTAGTTATTTAGTCTTTTTTCAAGAATTTTTTTTTTCCTTTTCTTTCAGATTTTTAATTTAATTTTGTTGCTTCCGATTATATTTAAATGGGACACTTTTTTATAGACTACTTCAAATTGCATCTATTATTAGATTTTTTTAACTTTTTTTTCACTCTTTAAGTTTTATTAAGATTATTTGGTAAATTGATTTTTGACTACTGTTGTTAGTTCTTTAAATTTGTTACTTCAGGTGAATTTAAAGCTGCTTTTTATTTAATGTTGGTGAATTGTGCTTAAAATTATTGTAAACCACTTCTTTCATTTTCCAGTTTGTTGGTTGAGATAATTTCTCGCAGCCATAGTTCTGTCAAACATGGCTCTATCTGTTTTTTCTCTCTTTTTTTGGGTTCAAAGCATAGGACATCTCTTTAAATTCTCATGCTTTTCAGGTGTCCGAATTTCACATTTCCAACAATGTTTTGCCATTCGTTAGTTGACAAATGTTCTGATTAATTTATCAGTACTTATGTGATTTTGGTTTTAGTTGGTCAGTTGTGTTGTGTTGTGTTTCAATTAATTTTTGTTTATGCATTGACGCTTTTGCTTGGTTCGCATTGCAGGAGATGTCAGCTTCTGTAGTCAATGGGAATGATCCAGCTGCTGGTCACATTATCTCCACCACCGTTGGAGGCAAAAATGGCGAGCCCAAAAGGGTTGGTATCCGAACTTCATCTGTTCAGTTTCATTGACTCTGCTAACTGAATGTTACAAAAGTTGTAAAGCATTGAGATGGTTATACAGGACCAGCTATTTGGAGTTCTCGGTTCCGTTATGATCCTAGGACCTATTTAGAGTGCTCTATAAATTTGAAGTCATGATATTTAAGCAAAGAGATGACATATGTAAATTATCTTCTTAATGAGAGCTAATAGGTTTGCTTGTGATGCTTTTCTGCAGACAATTAGTTACATGGCAGAGCGTGTTGTTGGTACAGGATCATTTGGAATAGTTTTTCAGGTGTTTATTCCTGGCATCTTAACAATGTCTGTAATTTTACCTTTGTTTATAGAACTAATGGTTTGCCATTGCTCTTTGCTAGGCAAAATGCTTGGAAACTGGAGAGACTGTGGCCATAAAGAAGGTTTTACAGGATAGGCGCTATAAAAATCGTGAGCTGCAGTTAATGCGCTTGATGGATCATCCCAACGTTATTTCTTTGAAGCACTGTTTCTTTTCTACAACAAGCAGAGATGAGCTTTTCCTTAATTTAGTAATGGATTTTGTCCCCGAGACCATGTACAACGTATTAAAGCATTATAGCAATTCTAATCAACGGATGCCACTCATCTATGTCAAACTCTACACCTACCAGGTTACAATATTTTGTATTTTCTTTTCTCAGTAACTTCTGAACAATTCATCTCAACTCAGATAAAATTACACTCGTTTTGCAGTTATTTACGGGGCTTGCATATCTCCATACAGTTGCAAGGGTCTGCCACAGGGATATAAAACCCCAAAATCTTTTGGTAAGTAAACTCAACTTTGCTACGCTTCCTGCTCCAAGCCATGTTCCCATGCACTCTGCTCAATTTAGTGGGACCTTTTGGTCAATTTTGCTGAAGTCATGCTATGTGCTTTCTACAGGTCGATCCTCATACCCACCAGGTTAAGATTTGTGACTTTGGAAGTGCTAAGGTTCTCGTAAGTTTATTTCCTTGAAAGTTGGGCCTTCTCTTAATTTATTAGTTATTCCAAGTCCTTAGCTGCGGAAAGCTCCCTGTTATCAATTCTGTCATGGCCTCTTTTTTTATGCTTCTACCATGGTCGCATGTCTGTATATTCATATGTCGATCACGTCTTTACCCATTCTTTCTCCTTTTCTTCTGTTAGATGCTGATTCATTATTATCTTATGCTGGATATGCACTACCATATGTATTGAGAGCTAACCAAAAAAATCTAGACCAGAAAAACTCTGCAGTGTCTTTTCTATGTTGTTAGGTTGCATAGAACTTTTGGGGAACAAAACTTAAAATCCTATCACCCTTGAAGACAGATAAAGTTTGGTGAAGGCGAGAAAACATCAGTGAAGAAATACTGTTTTATTGAAATTAATGTATCCATGTTACTTATGCCGACCAGTTTTTAACGAGTGAGGTTCAATTCACACTTTAGTGCAATAGGAACAAATTGATTTCCATGGGACTCCAGGGCTGTTTTACTGCTTTGATTTGCTGCCAAAACAAGGGTATAGCCTTATATACATCAATTCTTGATCGTTGTCATCAATGCACATGATTTGTCTAATTAGGCTCTTGTAGTTCTGAAATGCTATTTTGTTTATTAAGCATCTCTTCACGTAGATACAGCACTTCTACTTCAGTTGATCTTTTGAGATTTCTTCTTTTGTCCACTGAGAATTTTGCTGTAATCAGGTGCCTGGTGAAGCTAATATATCCTACATTTGCTCTCGTTACTATCGGGCCCCAGAACTCATCTTTGGTGCATCAGAATATACGACATCAATTGACATTTGGTCTGCTGGTTGTGTCCTAGCTGAGCTGCTTTTGGGTCAGGTCTGTAACCTCCATATCGATCTTGCATTTCGCTGAGTGGTATATTATTCTATTGTGTTTTCTTACTTTCAATAACCCCCATTTCTTTATTTTCTACAGCCACTGTTCCCTGGAGAAAATGCAGTTGATCAACTTGTAGAGATTATCAAGGTTTGACATCCTTTCTAATTCTACACTTCCATGGATCAGATGACTACGCTTGTAATGATGTCATCATATATACTAATTGGAAGACTTTCTCTGATAGGTTCTTGGTACACCAACTCGAGAAGAAATTCGATGTATGAATCCAAGCTATACTGATTTCAGGTTTCCCCAAAAAAAAGCCCATCCATGGCACAAGGTATGCCTGCACTTGCTACTTGCTATTCTCTTAGTGGTACCATAAAATTTCAGTGCACAAGTGAATAAACTGAATTATTTGGTTCAGGTTTTCCATAAGCGGATGCCTCCTGAAGCCATTGATCTTGCCTCACGGCTGCTTCAGTACTCACCAAGTCTTCGCTGCTCGGCGGTATGTAAAAATCTTGTATATCTCTTCTAAAGTTCTAACATCAACTGATGATGAAGATTTTATATTTGATCTCTCCTATTCGTCAAAGATGTTTGTACCAAAGACACCCATTCCCTGAAGAAATTCAATTTACAGTTCAAATAGAAATGTTGACAATATAAATCTTCTGCGCAGTTTCATTTTTGATGCTTGTCCTTATTTGTTACCAAATTTATAAAATTGCTGTTTCTATCACTGCAGCTAGAAGCATGTGCACATCCTTTCTTTGATGAACTTCGTGAACCCAATGCCCGCCTCCCAAATGGCCGCCCTCTCCCCCCACTTTTTAACTTTAAACAGGAGGTATGGTTTCTAACTACTTTCTTTATTTTTGTTACCTCTTCTGTAATAACATTACTACTTTCATGATTGTTTTCCATCAATTGAAGAGAGGAGAAAGGTGTGGTGAAGAGGGAGACTCGGTTCCTATTTGGAGTAAAAATGATGATGAAAAGATCCAAGTGTGGTTTGGGCGTGGACCCATATAAACATGTACATGGACCATTTGAACGGATTTTTTAGGATAAAAGTGTGGTTTTTTACTTGGCCAAAACCCCATTCCTTTTCCAAATCACAGCGACAAAATCATAACCCCATAAAAATGAGTAGAATGTGTCTTCGGCACATGTCTGTCCTTTTTTGAATATTCACGTCTGCTGTCAGTGTCATCCATATTTGTTCACGTTCTTGCTTCAGCGGGACAGACTAATAATTCATTATACATTCGTCGAAAAAAGAAACGAAAACAAACCTGAACCGTGCAGTTGATCAACTAGAGCTCGAAATAGAAAAACATGAACTTGGAAAATAAACAAGGTGAAAAATATTAGGGGAATAGAGAAGAGGATGGACGTAGTTGAATGTATGCTGAAGTGATGCATTTCTTATTGTTTGTTAGTTATTGATTGTACTTATGGGTTGTCACTATAATACCGTGGTAAAATTTGATGCTGGGCTTTGTTTAAGCATCAAAGGGTGTGTGATTTCGGATCATGAAAGTCTTATATCAGAAGAATAACTAAAAGCATTCTATTGGAGCGTGAAAATTACAACTTTTTCATTTTTGATCAAGTGTTAAATTTTGTACTCTTTTCTGCCATCCTTATCTTGAAAGAACTTCAGCTAGATCAATTTTTGTGTTAATGAATTTGAAGATCTAAAAAGACAAGTAAGCTAGAATTTATTGCTGCATTTCCTTCAAGAATCAGAGTATGCATGATTTTCAATGACAAAAATCTTCTCTCTAAAGAATAAAAACAAAATGATTCTGTTTGGAGCCTGAAGATTTTTGATGGTTGATTTATGACTGAGCCGTTACCAGGTTATCCATTTGCTGCTATCCTTATATCCAAAACAATTCTAACTATATATTTTTTGTGTTTCTGAGTTCAAGAACATGTATAAAGACAAGTCGAGCTAAAATTCTTATTAATTACACTGTTTTTTCCTGCGGAGCTTTAGTTGCCATTTACATTTACAAAGTCCATTTTGGGTTTCTTCATATTAGCAGTGAACAATCTCAGGATTGATTAGACAATAGGTCGTTTGATTATTATGATAGCTACTCTTTGGCAAATGATTATAGCTTTTCTCCCAATTCTCAACACTTGAGGCCTGTTTGGAGGGTTTTTGTTTTTGCTTCTACTTTTTGTAGAAGAGCTTCATGAGGAAGCTACATCAAGCCATCTTCCTGTAAAAGCTCTTCTGACAATAGACATGACACTTTGAGAAAGTTATCTAAAACATGTTCAAAAGCAGCTTTTTAGTCTCAGAAGTATCTTTTGGATTTTCAAAAGCCATGCCACTGTCCATGTTCATCAGTTCTTTCGGTCGCTGTCAATTTAATGTTGTAGTGAAGAAGTTTGCTTGAGTAGGCATTTTATATTATAATCTTATTGAATCTGAAGCTGCTTGGGTAATTTTTAGTTGACGTAACAAAAATTAGGAACTACAGGTAGCTGTAAAAGTAGAAGAGTTTTTTTTTGGTTGGATCTTCTAATTGATTTAAAACACTGATCTTCATGCTTTTTGATATAATCATGTTCCTCTTTATGGTTCAAATTTGTTGATTGAATTGTGCTTTGGAAAAATGCTGGGATTGACGGTGTCTTGAAGGAAAGGGACTTATCGGTTATTTGGGGTACAGAGAAGAACAATGAATTAAACAACGAACACGTGCACTCTACATTACGTTCAAACTAAACAAAGCCTAAAACAACTCGATTAGGAGTATAAGCATGCAGTTATTGATTATTTAACATCAAATTCTCCTGATTGCAGTTGGCTGGAGCATCACTTGAGTTGATCCACCGACTGATTCCTGAGCACGTTCAGAGACAAGCCAGTATGAGTTTTCCACATCCTGCTGGGACGTGATTATTGCTACAACATATTGTACTCCGTAGTCTATTATGATCAGGTGTTTTTGCCCCCGCGCCTCCAAAATGCGTTAGCATGTATAAGGTTGTTCGGGTTAACTGGGAAGTTGGAATGTATAGTATGTTTGCTGAGCAAAACGAGTTTTCATAGCTTCTGTATATTCTTTTTGGTGGTAATGTAGTACACAAAAACTGTGTTATGTCAAACTGAGCATATTCCAAGAAAAGAGGGGTGGGAGTGGAGCTGTGTAGTTTTCCCTGTTCGCGTAATTTATACTTTGTTAAGTTGTAGCTAAAAGTCCAAAATTTTCCTACTTCCCTTCCTCCCCGTGTACCTATTTATTGTCTAATAAAATGCTGATGTGATTGCAAAATTTTGAAATTGGCGATGCACAACAGTTCTGAGTATGCTTCGTACCGCTGATATTTTGAACATGATATTTTTATTTTTTTTAAAATTTTTACGGTCACAACATGATTAGATGACATTAACTTGAAAATGTGAGACGTCAGATTGCTCTCAGTTTATATCGTTTATGTACAATACGAAGCTAAATTTAATTTAGTGACAGCTATCAAAATGATGAATGCTCGAAGTAAATTGAAATTCAGTAATCTATAATCGAGACAAGTTACAGTTGGCTCGCACAATTGGGATTTCACTGTAAGTTTCGTAAAGACCCTTATGCCTTAGTTTCAATCTTACCTCACGAGGAATATGTGCATCTAAAAGATCATTGATATTGTGTTCAATCCTGAAATTCGATCGATACATATCCAGTGACCAAAAATGAAATTAATGCTCAAACATCAACATAATCAACTCAAAAATTGGAATATCAGAACAAGGAAACTTTCCTTTTAACTTTCAATGTCGAAAAATATGCAGTTACAACAATGGTTTTCTCTTAGTAGATTTTAACTTCTGGCACCAAATAATTACTACACTAGCTACAAAGGGCATACAGAAAACTTGTCCAACAAATCAAGAGAATTCAAATTATTAGCTCTTGATCAATTTCTGTCTTATTATTGAAGGCCTAATGAGCAATCTGGGGAACAATGTGCATAAATCCTATAAGGATAAGAGATGAGCAACACTAAATCTCGTGTCATGTCCAAGTCAAGTCTCAACTCCCTAAGCCGATTTTGTGACCTCGTGAATCGCATTTGCCAAGTAACCAACGTTGCCCGTAGTGACTCCAGCCATACTGCGTTAACATTACATATTGGAAAATTTGCACCAAAAAAAAAAAGGGGGGGAAAAAAATTTGAAAATTTAGCAAAAGATGTATTACCTAATACGGCCATTACGAGTCATGTAAATGTGAAATTCCTTTGTCAAGCAATCAAC